>CAUYSK010010373.1:0-19882 GCA_963575035.1 Avahi laniger | reverse complement strand
AAATTAAAAGTTACAAACACACATGTAAGTATGACTTAAAATTATGAGTGTGATTCCTCAGTTCAAGGGCCAAACTCAGCCTCATAACTAATTATGGCTACCCTCCAGTGTAATGTCTGCCCCTTAGGATTAAAGGACAGTAAACGTCTCAGCACAAGAAGTGCACGCCTTGATAGAATGATACCTCTATACTCAGCTAGCTCCCAGGGAGCAAGTGACATTTGCATTATTAAGTTATACTAAGTATTAGCCTAAACTGATTAGGCCCCGCATCAAACTCACCATAGACTCATAAAATGTCTTCCAAGATCTGCTTTACTCCCTTGGTCCAACAGTGGAGGGAGAAAGTGAAATGACCTAATTGGATAGATTTATAACACAGCTGAAATCCAAATAACCAGACAGTAGTGGGGATATCCTGACCCAAAAGGTAGCCTATATTTGGACAGGGCTTGATGTTTATGGGAATGCATGTTTCAGAATCCCAGGGGAACATTTCCTATGATTGTCATAATCTCTAGGCCAATTGTCAAATAGGAATTCTTCCTTCTTTACTCTGGTAGGAGGCTCAGCCCCCCTGGGAAATTCCTATGGAGAACAGGGATACACAGAAGGCAGGAAGGGGAGGCAGAGGACACTGAAGTCATTTTGTCCCAGTCGGTAACCCTCATCGCACTCTTAACCCTTTTATATCTAGAGAAGAAATGGGCAGATCTGGGCGGAGGACAAAACACATAAGGAATAAAAATAAAAATTCAGCTCTGTCAGCTTTAAGGTGCAGCCGCCTTACTGCTGAAGCAGAGAGCACAGCGCTCCTGGGTGTGGTCAGTTTAGCGGGCAGGAAAAATGTGCAGTTGGGGCTTCAGGGTCCCCACTGACAGCCCTTGCCACAGGATAGGACAAAGGCTCCCGCTCTAACACGCAGCAGAGAAACAAGCTGTAACTTGGCACCTTTTTAACCCAGGCAGGCGCTCAGTAGTGCAAAGCAAAAGACAAACCCTTCTCACTGTGGCGTTTTCTAACACCAGGCCAAGGGCAACTAGATGATCCAAAGTCCAGGAGGCAAAATCAAGAATCTCTCTGCTAAGGGCCAAAAAGGAGGCTTGGCTTGGCGTGGGGCCCTGGGCTGGTGCTCTGAGGAGTCTATCTGTAGCCAGAGGAAGCTTGCCATCAGAAGGGGCAGAGGCCACTTACAATAAAAAATATTATTTGGTATCTGTAGAAACAAAAGAAGAATTTTAAGCACTGGCCTGAGAGTACATTTGGTGGTCTGCTAGTCCAAAAAAAAAAAAAATAATAATAAATAAATAAGTAGAGAAGGATGAGATGGTGAAGAAAGGGAGGCATTGGCTCCCCGCCCCTGGCCGATGGGATGCCAGTCTCTTTGCCCAAATTTGATGCCAGGGGCTGCCTGCATGTCAGGCTCTGAGTGCCGGTGACAGCAGAAGTAGCATGCTCTATTTTTTGGGTTTATTTTCTACCCGTGTACCTTGCCAGATGCCCATGAAGGGAGCTCTCCTTTAGCCCGTAAACAACCAAGACTAACAGAATATCTTTGGCAAAGGTGGCTGGCAGCGATCACTGCCATCTCAAGTATCAGGCTCTAAGAAGGGACCCGGTTCCCTTGTTATAGAAGTGAAATGTCGGCAGGCCACAGAGGGAAAAAACATACACTTGTTGGAGGAAAAAATTCCCCAGTTGAACCATATTGGTTTTTTTGTCTCTGGAAATTCTTTCTGTTTCAGTTTGGTTTCCAACTAGAAGACATTTGAAATGTTGGATAACAAGAACTGCTCAACGCACAAAGGGGAACATGTTGAGGACCAGGGAAAGGAACGGTCACACTGCTCACGCCTGATTCACACTCCTCTGGCACCGGCATCAGAGTGAGAGGGTGGGCGGAGAGGGTAAAGACCTCTGCACTCACTCATTCTCCAGGCCTGTGTCAGCAGCCTGTCTTTCCAGCCCTGGCAAAGGTGTGGCTCCCTTAGCAAAGTCAGTGTGTCCCCTCCCCTGTGAGGAGCGCCAGGTCCCAAGCTGGCACTTGGACTTAGCCATGAGGCAGCCTAGGACTGTGGTTGGAGGCCCAGGCTCCGGAGACAAACTTCCCTGTGACTTCCTTGTGTCCTGCCAGTGTAGCCCAGTAGTTAGTAGTGAAGGCTTAGAGCTGGAGTATCTGGGTTTGAAGCCTTTGTTTACTGGCTGTGTGACCAAAACCAAAATTGACTTCCTCACTTTGAGTGACGCGTTTCTCATCTGTAAAAAGGCGGCTCATAAGAGCACCTACCTTGTGGGGTAGTTGGAAACCTCGGAGGAGCTACGGCAGGGAAAGTGCTGGGATGTGGGACTGGCGGGGCCAGCTGCCTGCTTCCCTCCCAGCCTTGCCCTGTCCTCTCTGGACCTGTCCCCTGACTCTCTTGCCACTCCCACCTTCCTTCAGGCTCTGCAACAGGCTGGGATTTCTACTGCCTTCGGTTTCCTCCCGCTGTTCTCTCTGGCTGCAGCACTCCTCCCCCACCCCCACCCCACCTTTGCTTTCTGCTCTTAGTGCCCACGCTACCCTCAGGGAGGTTTGCCGTGCCCCTCAGACAGGACCGGGAAGCCCAAGTCCCATGCATTTCCCCTTATACCTTTTATCACTGTCTTAATATTTTAACTTATTCTTGGATTCACACGAATGTTAGAATGTAAACTTGCTTCATTACCTCTACATCCTCAGCATTTAGTAAGTTGCATGTATTAGGCATTTGTTGACTGAAGAAATGAATGAAGAAATGAATGGGAAAATGCACGCTGTCATTCTACAGGCCATCTACCTTCCTGCCTAAGGCTGAGAATTATATTATCATGGGGCCAAGCTGGAATCCACTCTGACTTCTTACAAAGACAAGTATTAACAGTGGCGATGCTTTAGCATTGGGAACAAGGCGCTAGTGACACTTTGGGACACAGGAGGATGTGCGTGTGTTTGTGGACCCACAGGTAACAAAAGGTGGTCTAAGATTTGAGGAGGCAGTTGGGAGAAGTAACTGAGAATGTGGGCTCCTCAGTCAGACCGCTGGGCTGGAACCAGCTCCGGTCTCACTAGCTGTGTGGTCTTGGGCAGAATCTGTGCTTTGCTCCCTCATCTATCAAACCCTTCATAGGTTATTGTGAAGATAAAACAACACCATGGATTAATACACAAAGTACTTGACATGTAGTAAGTCCTCCGTAAATGCTAGCAATGATTGCTTTAATTCAGATATTTCAGATACTGCAACTGAATTCTAGGGACCAAAAAAATCTTACTTTTCTGAATTCTGACCACCTTTTATTTGTCAGCTTCCCAACTCTAAGTGGAAATGTAATCAACAGGGCCATTTAAATTTGTATGTGCTCAAGATATCGTGGCTGATGTTAATCCAAGCGTTTATAATCGTTTGAGGTGTATTTACATTGGCCACTGGAAAAAAATGTAAACTGCATGCAGTACATTTGAAAAAAAATGTAAACTGTATGCAGCCACGTGGAGTGTACACATAAAAATGCAGCACATGTGCGTGGTGCCTCGAATACATGGTTGAAATGCACATGTGTGTCTTCATACAATGTGTTTCCCTCCAGGGTTGCACAACTAAGGCCATATAAATTATGATCTGCCTGGACATTTGGCTAAAGACTGATGTTTCAAACTATGGAGGACTATGAAAAGATATTGTTTTCTTTCTGCCAATATCAACAATTCTTCAGTCTATCATCAGTGAAATTATTTTCCATTGCCCCTTCATCACCATCTCTGTTTTCTACAAAAAACATCCTCATTTACCCAATTTTCTAATGATCAGTATGCAGCCTAAAGAGAAGGAGCCCCGCCAGCCTCTGCCCTCCCAGGAACCCTGCCAGTGCTGTGCTCGTTTGTGAGTGGAGATTGCAGGGTAGCTGGTGGTGTTCTCACTGACTAATTGCACCCCATAATCGCCTAAGCCACAAGAGTGTCTAGATGGTGCCTAGGAAGACTAATGATCATTAGAATTGGGAGCATTCCATATTGGCCTGCCATTGGTGGTGCATGATAAGCAAAGTTTTTGATTAATTGCTCCATAAGCAACATTTATCTATGGATTAAATGCTGTGGCTTGGGAAGAGCTTTTGATGCAGAAATTACTCAGCTTTTCCAAACTCATTTATTCTAGAAATATGTACCGAGTGTCAACTATATCCAAGGACTGTTCTAGGCTCCGATTACTCAGTGATGGCCAAGATGAGCCATATCTCTGCTCCAAGGGGCTTACGGTCTAAGGGGGAAGTGGATAATAAATAACTGAAATAGATAAGCAAAAAAATAATTTCAATTTCAAGTGTGATACATGCTAAGCGTTCAAAGAAACTGGATGGCACATGGAGAATGACTGAGGCTGGGAATAACTCCATTGGGTGATGAGACCCATGTGGCAAGAAGGAGCCAGTAAGAGAAGGATCTGGGGAAAGAAGATTCCAAGCAGGGAAGAGCAAATTCAAAGGCCCTAAAGACAAAAATAAGCTTGGCCTTATGTGAGACAACAGGAGACTCCCACGGTGGCTGATGTGTATTGAACAAGGGCCCCATCATGCAGCTCATCGTCAGCCTGCTTCAAGAGTCTGGATTTGATCCTGAAGCTAAGGGGGAAGCAGTGTGGGTTTTGAATAGGGGCACAACATGGCCTGGTTGAAATTCTTAACAAAATGCTCTGGCTGCTGCAATATCCTGATGATGGAGACTAACATGCTGGCCCATTTCTTCATCATTCTTCTAAAGAATGACATAAAAATTACTATTTTTCTTCTAATTTTAGAATAATCATTTGGTGTCCTAATATTGCTCAGTCACTATAAAGGCCTTGTGCTTATGCTTTCAAAGCTGCTGGGCTTTCCTGGTCTAGCTTTAGAAATATGTTTGACTTCCTTCATCATTTGAAAGATTCCCCCAGAGGCTGGGTAAGCCCTTTAATTACAATGGGAATTTGAGTTTTGTGCAAAGCATCAAGTATAGAAAACTGCTATAAGCAGAGGAAGAAAGGTCTACCTAAAATAGTTGGAGCCTGCAAAGGCATTTCTCAGCTTGCTCATTCCAGTGGTTCTTAGTAGAAAAGAAACAAATGCAGCATCGTAACAGGATGGACCCTGATTTTCCCTTTCCTCTGAAGCCTGGGGAGAATTAACTAGAAAACAGATGGATTAAACTCCCAACACAAGAATAGTTTCTTATTAATGAGTGTGTTTAGAGATGACATTTGGATAGTGGTTCCAGATGTTTAGTTACCAGCAGGCTGGAAGGTCTGGCCCTGGGGCTCTGACTGTCAGGTCCACCACCATGTTGGCATTTAGCAGGTGCTCCATAAACATCTATGGAGGGTGGATGGATTTCTACTGAGCACACATTATATTAGGTACTTTGGCAGGAAATGGAGGCAACACATATGCCCTTGAGTAGCTGGAAAGGCAGAATACATACCACTTCTGCACACAAGAGTGGAGGGCCCTGGAGAGTCAATAAAGCATTTTAGAGGATAGTCAAAGAAAACATCAGGAAGGAAAAGAATCCATAGTCAGAATCCAAGGCTGAAATTGAGGCTCATGGCCATGGAGAAGTTTTGAGTGATCACAGAGTCCAAGTTGTGACCTGTCCGTAGGTGACAGATGATAAATAGAAGAAGGTCTCATTGGCGATGAGCTGTTAGAACACGATAAGCAGAGACGCAGCTGGGTTGCCCATATAAGAGGCAGGGGCTGGAACAAAGTCGACGTCCATGAGTCTGATGCCCAAATCTCTCACAGGAGAGAAGGAAGGACCAGAAGATAAGTATATGGCAGTGACAAGGTGGGTGTCGAGTAAAAGGTATTATAATTCAGTGGCACAAGTCTCAAAAGATCATAGCTTTCCGAAGCTCCTACTAGGTTGACCTGTTTGCTAGTCTTTTGTCCACTAGACTGTAAGCTCCTCGAGAGGGAGGACAGTGTCACACCCACTGTCATATCCCCCATGCCTGGAATGTGGTAGGTGTTCAATATGTATTCGCTGTAATGAAAAAAGTATCCCTGCCTGGTATTCCCATCTGGAACACTCCTTCTTCACTGTTCACATCCTCCTGGTCAACCCTAGCGGTGAGGTGTTCCCATGCCCGTATACTCACCGTATGCTTACCTTTCTAAACAGCACTTCCCTCAGCATCTGCGATTGTTTGTTTATTTATTTTTATCTCACCTACACAGCCAGGGCATAGGGAGCAGGGATGCTCTCCCAGTCATCTCTGCAGCCCTTGTGCTGGGCATGCTTCTCACCCTCTAACTTTGAAACAACTAAGCTGAATTAAGAGCTTTGCTCCAAGTGAAAACATGGTACACCCATTTGAGAAAAGTGCAATGAGGTAGAAAGACATCTGGTAAGTCAAAATGCACTATACAAACACATATTGTTCTTACTGGTGCCATCCTCATTTACAGTGTGACAAGGGTGCATACATGTCTTGACTATTAAGATAGAGGGAGGTCTGAGGGAGTGTCTAGCACCAATAAATGCAGTGAAATGATGGAGGTGGCAGTCTTGAGCTGACTTCAATGAGAACAAGTCAAGAAAGATGGTGTGTGAGAACTGAACTATTTCTGGCTATTCACTGAGAGTAAAGTGAAGGCCAGTGTTCATCTTGAGTAAATAAGACTTTTCAAGCTTCCACCAGGAGGTGAAAGAGCCACTGAGATCAAATCTGACTGGGGTCTGTTTCAATAAGCTCACCTGCTTGCCACAGAAAGGTTACAGTCACTCTTTCTCTGCTGGAGTAAGCTCTGCTATGTAAATATCTAAGTATATCAGGCAATCAGAAGTATGGCTAAGAAATCGTGAAATACGCAGGACAAAGGGCCTCTTCACCAAGAAGCCAGTCTGATTTCACACTGAATGACTTTCGCCTGACTCTCATCCTCATTTGGGGTTGGCAGGTCCAGGTATATCAGAGCCCAGCTGGCTTTCACTGGTCACTGCCAAGTTGTGCACAAAGGCCCAGCAGAGATCATCACAAGTCCATGCTTGTTCTAGGAAATATGCCAACTTCTTTTATTCAGTTAACAAACATGCACTAAATACCCAGTACAAGCATTAGAACTATAAGAGTGACTCCTTGCCCTCTAGAAGGAGGAAGGAGAAATGGGCACACTAACAAATCTAATGCAATGTGATGTGGCAGTGGGGGGTGGTAGTTTTGCATTTTAACTCTGCACAGAGTTAGGCCTGGGTTTCAAATCTCACCTCCACCACTTATTAGCCAAGTGATCCCAAGTAATTTAAACACACTCTCAAAGCCTCAGGTTCCTTCTCTAGAAAGCAATGATAATAACTGCCTTTGTAAAGATTCAGTAAAATAATGAATGTGAAGGAATTAGCCCACTGTCTAGTAACAGTAAATGTTCAATAAATCTGTCTTCTTCTCTTCCTTCTCCCTTTTATTACTCCCGTTACTGCTCCCATCCCTCCTATAACTGTTCTGATCACTCCTATTATTACATCTGTCTACCCCATGGAGGGGGAAACCAAGTGGAGGAGAGAGATCAGAGGATGGGAAGAGGATTCCTAAACGGCTCTGGGATAAGGAACTAGTAATTGCAGGTCTCAGAGAATGAATAGAGTTTCCCTAAGAAGTGAGTGGATATAGAAGGCACTCTGGACAGAATCACCAGTGAAAGCAAAGACATCCCAGTTGGGAATTGCAAAGGGTGTCTGGGGCCAGCAAGTGGTCTAAGGGAGCTGGAGTAGAAGCACGGGCCTCTGCTGATGGGGGCTCCTGGCAGCAAACCTATCCATGAAATCACAAGAATGAGGAGTTCTGGAAGCCAAGGGAGTAAAATATATCAAGAAGGTTCAAGGGATCATCTACACCAAATGTTGTTGGTGGGTAAACAGTGTGAGCCCTCAGAATGACCATCAAATTTAACAATGTGGCGGAGGCCATCAGTAACTTTGGCTTAGGTAGTTTTAATGGAGGTCACTTTTAAATTTAACCTAATCTGGAGTAAATATATACATTTTTCACCATGACAGTCATCACTCCACCCAAGTATACTAACCTTTGAGGAATGTTCCTTTGATTCCATTTTGGAATAATGGTGGACTAGCTAAGGGCCTCACTAAGGCATCAATGAGCTCATAGATGGAAAACACCCCGTTTTCCTTCTGACAATTCAGAAAATCTTCTTTCAAAAGACCAATTCATTTATTTCGCTTGCTAATTCATTCATTCATCTATCTACTCACCTACCCATCTAACCAGCCACTTGTTTTTTCAGTCACTCAATCATCTAACACATGTGTATCTGATATCTCCTGAGTACACAATAGAACCTCCTCAAACTCCTGCTCTGACATGTCCAGACATGCAAATCTTGTTTGAAAAAAATCAGGAGGCACAATTTCTAAAGTTCAATGCCTTATGAAATAAATATATTCTCAAAAATTAACCTGGGAATTGATTTTTCATAAATTGGATCACATTTTAAGTAGTCCAGGAAAGCTCATTACAGGAATCCTATGACAGATCTTCTAGCAAAGTAGAAAATCCTTACATCATGTGAAACGTCATCAGTCTTACATTTACTTATTGATAAATCTAAATATTGCATCTAGTTCTCTTTGCTTACCCTAGCACGGTTAGCCAGATGGTTGGCTATGCAATACATGTGATTATAATCAGCTCAGGAAAAACAATTTCTACCAGAAAAACATCATTTAGAATGGGGTTTCGACATTTATGTCGTGCATTTTTGAATTGGCTGGCAACACTGGTATTAGTTTCCCAGAGCAAGCCAATGAAGGAAATGGATATGGTGCTTTGCAGTTTTATGAATCTGGAAGCCAGAGGCCAGGGGATGCAATTTATTCCCAGTGGTGCTACCAACAGCATGAGTGACTCTAAATCATGACTTCTGAATCCCGGCAGCAGCCTGGGTGCTGTTAAGACCGAACATTTGAGTTTGTGAAAGTGAACACCCTCAGCTTAGGAGAGCAGTGTGTGTGTGTGTGTGTGTGTGTGTGTGTGTGTGTGTGTGTTACTAATTATAGCTCAGATGTGAAAAGTTTAATACTGAAGAAAGAGCTGAGCTGAGAGAAGGTTTGATTAAGGAATTTTGAGACATTGAGGAGATTTCTAAATATTTATTTTGAGCTCAGACATTAGACCACCACATAAACAAAATATAAATATAGCTCAGAGATAGATAAATGCTGTGCTTTGTGTATTTTAGACTCCTTATGGCTGAGGTAAAATAGAATGGAATCAGAATTTCCATATGGGAATATTTTGGGAGGAAAACTCTTCACTGTGTTTCCACAGATGCCCACAGAAAAATCATGAGGAACACAAGGTGATGATTTGCCCCAAGGATTCTTCAGAGAATTTGTTAATTAATCATCATAAAATAGTGTTATCACTTGGATAATAATAGCACATGTTAAGTTTATTTTAAAATGTTATATTTATGTATCAAAATATTATACTCCAGATTTCCTGCTCAGCGGGAACAGAGAAGCAATCCAGTTGGGGGTGGGGAGGCTTGACATCTTTGATAATTAGGGCACCTCACAGGGAAGTGGCCCTTCATGGTTTATACAAGACTCAGAATCGTATTATCTTATTTAACCCTCATACAACCTGTGCTTGATTAGCTATTACTATCATCATCTCATAAATAAACCTGAGGCAGACAGAGGCTAGATAATCCATCCAAGGTCACAGAATAATAAGCAGGGAGCTGCCGGGTGAACTGTGTCTTCTTTCCCAAGACCAAAATGGTAAACTATTAATAATTACTGGGGGAAAAAGTCATGCTGTGTTTAAGGGCAGCCACATTCGCTACAGTCCTCAAACTCCAGCCCGACCTGCAATATCACTTCTTCTGGGAACCACTTAGATCACTTTGTACCTCGGGGGGTGAGCTCTGCTTCACTGAGACACAGACCCCTTCCACCAAATTTGAAAATCAACTTGAAAGAGCGAAACTACAGAATTGACCAATCTGAAAATCTGTGGTTGCTTCTCTGGGTCTTGAACCTGGTGATGGCAGCCTTATCTGTAGCCTCTTGTGACCATTAGCACTGTTGGTTTTGCTTCACTTCATTTGGGCTCATTTAGTCGTGAAGAGTGGAGTAAGCAGTGGATGTCTGCTTTAAATGAGAACAGAGTGAAGCTGAGTTTTCATTTGTGTTTGAAATCCGAGCCAAGTTTATTAACGATAATTAGACCTTAGGAATCATAAAACTACAATTGACACAGGCCTCGTGCCAACATAAGCAAGTGCATTTTTCCCAATTACAATGAGGCACTAACTATCTAAAAGGAGCAGGACAGCTCTTCAAGGAAAGGGCTTACCAAATTCCAGCCACACTGGCCTCTTTCTGTGTCTTGAATGTGCTGAGTTCTTTCCCACGTGGGCCTTTTGCTCTGGCCTTTCCGTCTGCCTGGATCATTCTGCCCCTGTAACTTAAAACTGGCTTAAATCTTTCCTTAAATAAAAGGGCATTTGTTTTAATGGTATTTATCGTATAGTTTTAAATTCCTTGTTATAAAATTTAAGAGATGAGTGAAGCAGTTACACTAAATTCAGCTGCTTTTTATTTAATGTAGCTTTGCAGTGATTTTTCTATAGGTTATTTATACTCTATAAAACTACCTCTTCATCTGGCACAGATACATCCACCTTAAATAAAATACTTTTCTTCTTCCATACATATGTTGATGAGAACATAAATTGTAAGCCCTCTCTGGTGGGCAATTTAGCAATATATGTCAAAATTATGTGCCATTTAACCCAAAAAGTTCCCATTCCAGAAATTTACCCAACACATGTATTTGTACATGTGTTCAAAGGTGTTCATTGCAGCACTGTTTATATTGAAAAAACAAAATCTCTAAGGACCTAAATATTTGTACTGGTTAAATAGAGTATGGTATGTATATACAGTGAAAGATCACGCGATTATTTAAAAGAATGAGATAGACTCTTTATACTATAATATAGAAAAATCTCCAAGACGTATCATTATCTGATGAATTCAAGGTATAGAATATTGTATAGTGTGTACCATGAGTGTTTAAAATTGACATAAATATGTGCATAAATGTTTATGCACATGCATATATGGGAAATTTCTAGAGGAATACATAAAAACCTGTTTGCAATAGTTATCTTTAATGACTGGGTCTGGGCTGAAAGAGAGACAAACTTATTTTCATTGAATACTTCTTGGTTATTTAAAAATTTAATGTGTTGTTTTCCTCTAGAACAAGAGTTTTCAAATTACAGTCCATGGGCCAAATCTACTCTCCCACTTATTTTTGTAAATAAACTTTTATCGGAGCACACCAATTCATTTAAGTATTGTCTATGGATGATTTCATACTATGATGGAGGAGTTGAATCGTTGTGACAGAGACCAGTAATGCTTAATATATGTGCTATCTGGTCCTTTACAAAACAAAATTTGCCAAAAAAAAAAAAAAAAAAAGATTCAGCTCTAAAAAGCTGAAAAGTAGAGGCTAGCAAGAGCAGGAGGAGGGCTAAAAACTAGAGGATGAACAGAATGATCTGTCTTTGGGAGAAAATTCGTTCAGTGCAGCAAGCAACCAACACTTATTGAGTAACTACCAGGTGTTGTAGGAGTAGCTATTGAACATATGAGGGGAAATATAGAAAGATGTATAAAATGTGCTCTCTGCCCTTAAGGAGCTCTTGATCTCATAGGGAACAAAGACACAGGATTCCATAAAGTCTGGAAACAGCCTTAAGTATATATCATGCCATCAAGGCCCTCTTTAATCCATAAAAACAAAGATCTCCAGACTCTGCAGACACTGTAAATAACCTCCAGGTAAGGTTTAGAGTGTAGGCACAAAGGAAAGGCTGTGGGAAGATAAGGGGCATCAGATTAATCCAGCTCACATGCTCTAGGGCATCCTTGGGGAGGACACACCATCTGAACTGGCTTTTGAGACTTATGATTTCTGACAAGGGATCCTAGCTTGAGTCAAGGACTTAGTGCCAAGTTAAACACATCACCCGTGACAAATGGAACATGGCTCATGTCCCTACTTCTGAGCCCCTCTGTGGAAGTCACCATCTGTGAGGATGGACAGCTGATGTTGGAACATCCACCTACCTATCTTTCATTCTGAGAATCCAGGGCTGAACATCTTGAGCTGCTTCCTCATACTCTGCCCATATAGGTAGAAAACCCAGTGTCCATTCCACATCCTGTATACCTTGATTACGACTCTAGGTTGAAACCACTTCAGAACAATGTAGACAAAAAGGGAAATTTAGCTTAAGAAAACAGAGTATCCCCAGGAATGTAAGAGTTGAGAGGTCAGCTGGGTCTCATGAAGGATTCAGTTGAAAGTTTGGAAAGGCCTCTGTGTCTCTAAACACCATATACACCCTTATCTCTGTTTATTCCCTGTGTCTCTCAGTCTTGACACACTGGCTTCCTTTGCTATGCCCCAATCTTGAGTAGTTTGCTTATCCCCTCTGTATGCAGTTAGGTCAGGCTTTCTATTGCTCCAGTGCCAAACAGAATTAAAAAAAAAATCATCTCATTGGCTCAGCTCAGGTCAATCAGCTGCAGTCCAGGAGAGGGACCATGTAGCATGAACTTGGCTTCCAGGGACCTAAGCCAGTGGGGGGTGTGTGTATACAATATTACTCCACCTCAGCCTTTAACTACATAGGGATAGAAACTTAGTGCTTAACTTTTAAAAACTTGTCAATCTTTAGAAGGTTAGACTAATAACCACAGGCCTTCGTGACTGCGTGCTTGAATTCCATTTACTCGCATACACTCTTTAGCATGGACTTAGTGAAGTGAGAGGTCAATGGAACAATCTGTCCCTGGCCCCATATAAGTCACATGACAATAAAAGAGGCTGACTTCTTCCTCTCTTAGAAAAAGTCATTAAAATACAATTTTAAAAGAATCTTTTATACCTTCATTGTTGACTTAGGGGACTATAAATTCCACAGCAATTTCTGTGTACCTTCAAGACTTCACGTAGACACCTGTGATCTGAACTTGGAAGTTTTGGAATATGTCTCCCTAGAACAGGTTTTTCGACATTCGAACTGCTTCTTTTCAGGTCTAGGGCCAGTAGAGAAGGCTGACATTTTTAATTAATCATATGCATGATGGCCTAATTCATCTTCTTGACTGTGAACTCCCTGGGATCAAGAGTCAATCCATAGAGCACTGCATCCTGAATATATTAAATAAACACTCAGTTGATCAAATGTTAAATTAAGTAATCCCTTCAAAAGCCCCACTTTTACCCATGATTACAAGTTATGGCTATGATCTTAGAATAGATGGGTTTCCCCTTAAGAGAACTAGTTGGAAAAAATCCCAGGTTATAAAACTGATTATCTCTACCAGTGCTGCCAAAATATGATGCAAACCACACATAAAATTTTAAATATTCTAGTAGCTATTCTAAAAAAGTAAAAAGAAACAAGGAAAATTCATTTTAGTAATATATTTTATTTATTTTGGTATATTAGAATATCATTATTTAACATGTAATCAACATGAAAATTATTCATGAGATATTTTGAAAACTTTCTGGCATATATTTTATTCTAAAACATCTCTATTGGGACAAGCTGCATTTCAAGTGCTCGATAGTCACCTGTGGCTATCATATTGGACAGTGTGGATTTAGACTGCATTTAAACATTATTTATCAGAAGATCCTTCTAAATCACATGCTCTTCAGAGTATTTAAAATACAATTCAAGTTAAAACAATGAGATTTACATGCCTTTTAATAATGAGTCTGTTTCACAGAGGCAGATAAACCTAAAGTGGAATGATTATGGGATACAAGTAAGTGAGCTTGGGCAGCGAGCATTACTGCTAACCAAGTCACCACTGAAGGAAAACTATGTTAAATAAGGTTCAGCCAGTACAGAGCATGCACGTCGAACACCTTGCTGGAGGAAAAATAGTATATTTAAGAACAAAGGCAGAGAGGTGAGGGTAGACCTCAAAATCCTGGCAGCACCAGAAGGGTCTGGAACCATGTCTTCCGGGCCCTGAAATGGGTAGCTTGTCTGTTACACTTCACTCTCACTTCACGTCAGAAATGGGAAACTTCAAGGGCTGTTGGACACTTGTTGGGATTTTCACAGGGCAGCCACTCAGGGTGATTTAGCACAGGTGTTGCGTAAGTCGTGATGGGTTGGGAAATGTCTCTTCGCCGGGGTGGCACTCCACCTGCTTGGTGGATGGGTGTTGGGCAGCTCTGGGGCAGTGATTCACGAAGGGAAGTCGGTGAGACCATCAGTGGGCCCAGGCTCTCAGCCTGCAGTGGACGTGCACCTCCCGCTCAGTGTCTCCAGGCGACCTTGGACTTGGAGTCAAAGAGTCAGGTCCTAGTTCCTACCTTGACATTCTTTTCCTGTGAGACCATAAATGAGCCATTGAACCTTTCTCTGCTTTTAGGTGCCTTATCTCTAAAGTGAGAGAAATGGGATTACATCATCTCCAAGGCCTTTGCCACTTCCAACATTCTGTGGTTACAAGTGAATCGTGTGAGCGTGCGCAGGCATCTGCTGTATGTAAAGTATGTGGAGCATCCAGGCATTGTGATTGAGTAAAGGAGCAATTAAATAAAAGGCAAAAAAAAAAAAAAAATCTCAGTTTAGGGGATGATGTAGAGTCAGGAGTCCTCAGAGAAATTAAAATTATTATTATTTTTTTTATAGATAAAATGGTGGATTAGGGGTGACCTCCTGGCTCTCTGCTCCCAGAGTAGGAGGTGAAGAACACGGACAGCCACACACGAGTGAGGTGCTCTCCCACAAGATCAGTTCCCTGAATCTGCAGAGAAGCAGTGTCCCTGCAGACAAAAAAGGTGAACTGGAAAATCAGCTGCAAATACCAGAGAGTGTGGGATAAACAGTGGGGAGTGCAGCGTGGGATGGCCACGCCCATTGGCAGGCTGGCGGGGCAGTGTGGTCTGACTCACAGGAAGACGACTCTTCCTCCACCAACTCCCGCACCCACGCAGGCAGGGAAGCGCCTGAAGTCAGTGCGAAGTGGTAGCACTGGCCGACAAGCGGTGGGGAGTGGAGACAAGAGTGGGGGCCATTTTGAACTCGCTGGTGCACAGTGCTACGTCTGCATCGGGTTGGGAGGGACTGACCCGAACAGGCGCTTCCTGGATCGGACACTTCCCAAGCCCACAGGAGAGAGTTTGGAGACAGGCTTCTCACCATAGGACACCGCCAGGACCAGATGGGGGAGGGGAACATCATAAAGGAGGCTCTGCCCATGGAAATCACCAAAAATTTGGCTGGCATTGGGAGGGACAGAGCACAGAGTCCTCCTGCTGATCTAGCGAGTCTCAGTGTGTTAGGGAAGCAGTGGGCTCAACGGGTGGTGCTGGGAGACAGCTCTGGGAAACAGCAGCAACAAACCCCAGCTCCCGATACCCTCCCGGTGCAGTCATCTCCAGCGCTGACTCTCAGTGGGTGGGCAGCCACCATTTTGGGAGTCCAAAGCCTAATGGTACCGGTGCTTGTTGCCCAGGCAATGCTCTGAGTCATTGCAGCTGCCTCGGTGACAGAGATGGTCACGTCCTTTGAGGAGGAGCATAACACGAGAAGCCACTTTTTCTCCCAAATGTGCGGACAGTCTGTCCCAGTTGGTGACTCAAGCCGGTGACTTCGAAAGGGTGGAAAAGGGAGAAAGATCAATATTTCCACTGAGTTACCAGGCGGTCTTGGGAGGCCCTGTTCTATTCAGCCGCTGGTGCCATGCGCCAAAAAGAAAGACAGTGAACTAAAGGAGACGATCTGTAGAGCCGTGATCCGGAACCACATAACCACCCCCTCTCCCAGGCGACTCGACCCTCTCCCATGCCTGGTGACAAAGGGACTGTCTCCACCTCTGGGTGGAATAAAGGGGTCGCTTTTTATATATATATTTTTTTCTTTTTTAATTTTTTTGTATTTTTTTCTTTTATATATATATTTTTCTTAATTTTCATTCTTTATTTTTTGTATTTTATTATTATTATTATTCTTTTTCTTTTTCTTTCTTTTCTTTTTCCTTTTTACTCTTTTTCTGTGAGTGTGTATGTGTGTGTGTGTGAATATCTGAAACCCACGACCGCAGCAGCCTGCTTGCTGCATCTCCATAGCTGGGCTTTTTTGCACCAAAGAGACAGCACACACCCCTAAGAATTTCTAGTAACCAAGGAGTCCACTCTACAAGCTGAGACACGTGGTCACCTCTTTGCTGCGACTTGGTAGCCGGAACTGCAGGCCAAACGGACAGACTCCACAACGGGAAGGGCCCAGTAGAGAGTTAAGGAGACTGTTTTCCCAGCTGGGTCCTGTAGCCTCCTTTTTGCTGTGACTTGGTAACCGACGCCTCCTTCCAAAGAAACAGTTCCCCACCTTTGGTAGTGCGGACGAACAAGGGAAGCTTTTCTCTGGGCTGTGACTCCTCAGGGGTGGTGAATGGCCTTTGACTGTGGTCAGACCACCAATATTGTGTACCAAAGGGACTGACCCCACATCTGCTGGGGAGGAATAGTGGGACAGGCTGCTTTCTGGTCTGGGTACCTTAGGGGTCTTAAGCAGGGCTTCTCTAGCAACCCTGATGTGTGTGTATACTTCTTACCAACTAGACAACCCTGCCCTTGAAGGGGTGGAATAATAACGGTAGACACTTCCTGAGCTGAGATGCCAGGTAGCCCCAGGAAGTGCCCTTCCCCCAGTCTGATGGGTTATCTCCCCCTCTGGCAGGGCAAAATCCACCCTCAGAGGAGGAAAGAAATGAGAGAAGACATTTTCCTGGCCGGGCCTTACGGCAGTCTCAGCCAACGCCCCTCCCACAGCCCTCCAGGTCAGATTCCACCCCTGAAGGAAGAGAGAAAGGAGAAAAAATACATTCCCCATAAGACTAGTCTGAATCAGTATGTCCTTGGATCTAAGTAAAAGAGTCCAGTTTGTTGACATGGTACAGCTGGTCAGTTTTGATCATCCAATAAAACCATAACACAAAAGTTTGTCCTTGGTGCCCAGGCTGTTGTCATCTTAGGGGCTTGTGATCTGGGAAGGAAAATCTCGACCAGAGTCCTTAGGAATTGCACCAATTGACACACCCATCAGGAACTGCTCCGCAAGAGTGCCTAATGAGCCCTGAATAACATATTAGCAGCTCTCTCCTAGCTACAGATCAAGCAACTTCTGAAGTATACTGTCATAGGCACACCGATTCCTGCTGCTCTTCTCACCCCATCTAAAGTTGTAACAAGGTTCAACTATCCCTTGGGAGTGGAAAAACATTCCCCAAAGACTCAGACTCTTGTATGCCCCATTTGGGGGTTTAGAGCTCAATGCAATGATTCTGGAATACCTTGACAACTGGCTACTCCACGCAAAATGCAAGCAACAAAAGAGAGCGTAACCTCATAGCTAAACTCAGCGCCTTCCACCTCAATCTAGTGATCGATAGCTCAGTCACACACACACAAAAGTGACCCAACTCCTGGGAATTTAAGCAAGGGAAAGAAACTCACTAATCTCCATAAGCAGAAGATGCAGACAACAGGCCAGAGATAACTCACTAGGCTAAAACCCCACTAAAACAGCACAGGACCAGAGCACATCTCTTCAGCTCTGCCAAGGAACATTCCGTTGGAATCCCAAAATTAAGTCCATAAACCAGTCCCAGCAGCTCCAGTCCTTGACAAAGTATCCTGATGAGAAAGAATCAGAAAAAGAACATAGGAAACATGAAAGATCAGAGAGAAAAGCCACCTCCAAAAGAAAACATTCAAGCTCCATCAATTGATACCAATGCACATGATACGATTAAACTGACAGAGGAAGAATTCTGATTATGGATTGTAAGGAAACTCAACGGAATTGAAGAGAAAATAGAATCCCAACATAAAGAAACCACAAGAACAGTCCAGGAAATGAATGAAAGAAATTGAAATACTATGTAAAAACCAAACAAAAATCTTGTCAATGAAGAAGGAATTCAAGAAACTTCAAAACACAGTGGAAAGCCTCAAGAACAGAATGGATCATGCAGAGGAAAGAATCTCAGACCTTGAAGATAATGTCTACATGCTGAACAAATCAGATGAAGAAAAAGAACTCAGAAACAAGAGAAAAGGCCAAAACTTACAATAAATGTGGGATTATGTAAAGAAACAGAATCTTAGGATCATCGGTCTTCCAAAGAGAGAAGAAGAAGATACTCAAGGGCTGGAAAATTTATTTCATGGAATACTGGAGGAAAATATGCCAGGCCTGGCCAGAAATCTGCATATCCAGATACAAGAAGCACTCAGAATTCCTGGGAGACTCAATGTGAAAAGGCAATCACCACGTCATGTAGTTATTAGACTGATGAAAGTAAACATGAAAGAAGCACTTCTTCGAACAATGAGATGAAAGCAACAAATAACTATAAAGGAAATTCAATCAGACTAACTGCTGATTTCTGAACTGAAACCCTACAAGCCAGAAGGAATTGGGTCCCTATCCTTAATCTACTAAAACAGAGTAATGCCCAACCCAGAATTCTTTATCCGGCAAAATTAAGCTTCTTCTATGAGGGAGTAATAAAGTCCTTCCCAGACAAGCAATTACTGATGGATTTTGCAAAGCCTGACCAGTCATACAGGAAGTACTCAGACCTTCATTACGCACTGAACAACATGATAGACACTCTTCAAAGTAAAATCATTCAAGAGTTAAAGCTTAGAATGTGGACTTCATGATGGCTCAAGGAGCAAAACAAAACAACAGGATTTCACCCAACAATATGAATGGAAATCTACCACAAATCTCAATCTTCTCAATAAATGTGAATGGCCTGAACTGTCCTCTGAAAAGATACAGGCTGGCAGAGTGGATAAAAATCCACAAGCCTAGTATCTGCTGTCTACAGGAAATGCAGCTAATCCATAAAGATGCCTTCAGACTAAAAGTCAGGGGATGGAAAACTATCATCCAGGTGAATGAAAGTCTAAAGAAAACAGGGGTAGCTATACTAGTTTCAGATAACATAAGCTTTAAAATAGCAAAAGTAAAAAAGGACAAAGATGGTCACTATATATTGATGAAAGGGAAGATCCAACAAGAAGAGTTTATAATCCTTAATATCTATGCACCCAATACACAAGCACCCAGTTACATAAAGCAAACCCTATTGGATCTAAACAGCATGATAAATGATAACACCACAGTAACAGAGGACTTCAACACTCCATTGAATGAACTGGACAGATCTTCCAAATAGAAAATAAGCAAAGAAATAATGGACTTAAACAGAGCCCTTGAACAAAAGGGTCTAAAAGATCTCTACAGAACATTGCACCCAAATAAAGCCGAATTTACATTCTTCTCATCAGCCCATGGAACTTTCTCCAAAATTGATCACATACTAGGCCACAAATCAGACCTCAACAAATTCGGAAAAATAGAAATTATACCATGTACTTTTTCGGACCATAGTGGTATAAAATTAGACTTCAATTTCAACAGAAATACTCTCCACCTCACAAAGTCATGGAAACTAAACAATATATTATTGACTAACTACTGGATCAAGGAGGAAATACAGAGAGAAATCAAGAACTTCTTCGAACTAAATGATAACAGAGAAAAAAACTATCAAAACCTGTGAAATACAGCAAAAGCACTCCTGAGAGGAAAACTAATGGCAATAAATGCTCATATCCAAACAACAGAAAGTTTAGAAATTGACAACCTAATAAATAGAATCAAGGACTTGGAAAAGGAAGTGCAAACCAATCCCAATCCAAGTAGAAGAACAGAAATAACTAAGATCAAAGCAGAACTA
>CAUYSK010010372.1:0-20333 GCA_963575035.1 Avahi laniger | reverse complement strand
TAAAAGATATAGAAAAAATTAGCCGGGCATGGTGGCACATGCCTGTAGTCCCAGCTACTCGGGAGGCTGAGGCAGAAGGATTGCTTGAACCCAGGAGTTTGAGGTTGCTGTGAGCTAGGCTGACTCCACGGCACTCACTCTACCCCGGGCAACAAAGTGAGACTCTGTCTCAAAAAAAAAAAAAAATAGTAGCTGGGTATGTTAAGGAGGTTATAGATTATTTCTTTCTGTATTCAATATAAAATGCATTAGTTTATGGCACAGTGCAGTAGCTCATGTCTGTAATCCTAACACTTTGGGAGGCTGAAGCAGGAGGATTGTTTGAGGTCAGGAGTTTGAGACCAGCCTGAGCCAGAGTAAGACCCCATCTCTACAAAAAATATGATAGAAAAATTAGCCAAGCATGGTGGCATGCACTGTAGTTCAGCTACTTGGAAGGCTGAGGCAGGAGAATTGCTTGAGCCCAAGAGTTGGCAGCTACAGTGAGCTATGCTGACGCTGCTACACTCTAGCATAGGCATCAGAGCGAGATCCTGTCTCAAAAAAAAAAAAAAGCATTACTTCATAATGAAACAAAATAAAAAAATAAATAACTCATTAGTCACTTATGCAGATTGCTAATATACCAACTCCTTATTCTGAAAATTGATAAATAAATAGAATGATCATATAATTTATTATCCAAAGTGGGATGTTTTTGAGAGTAAAATTCAATTCAAAGTTCACATATTACATTTGGTTGATATAGCTCTTGATTTCAATTTATAACTTCACAAACTATAACTTTATAAATTAATTTATACCTTTATGCCAACATCATCTCCTACCTGGACTACCACAACAGCCTTCACCCTTGACTCCTAAAATTCATTTACCACTCAGCAACAACAGTCATCAGAAGAATTCAATGAAGGGTAATGGTGGCAACCTGAATTCAAATCTCTCCACCCAACCTCAAAAAAAAAAAAAACCATAAAACCAACAAGGAGTACAAATGAAACAAAATGTGATGCATGCCTTCAACATCACTATAAACCAAAGAATACCACAGATTTCAAATTACCTGAAAGAAAAGAAATAAAACTTAAATTCCAGCATAGCTCCCACCACCAATGCAAACCTGTGGATGTAGAGAACAGTGACATAGGAGGCCTAAAACACTCCGTAAAAAGAGGAGAAGACAGGTGAGGACTTAAAACATAAATAAAATTACCTGCATACAGAGGAAGCCCAACATAAGTGACAAAATACCAAACACAGGTAATTCATGGCACCTGATAGAGGAAAAGGACTTAAAAGTGAGCAGGATCAGAAGAGGCAGAAGAGAGCATATTACTTCTGTGAGCAAAAAAGATAAATAAAGAAGGGGTACAGCCGCTTGGAGGTGGCAGTGAAGGGAAATAAGGAAGTAAACGGCAAAAATCAAGGATCCTGCAGAAAAAGAAGAGAAATAAGACTTGCCAACCCTTCTCCCACGCACTACCACCACCAGCATCACCATCCACTAGGGAGAAAAAGAACATGTTCCACTACATGAGAGAAGGGGGTGCCATAAACCAGAAATTATGCCCAGGAAATGCCTTGGAACCAAAAAAAAGGAACAAATTCCATACAAAGCTATTGTAAGGAAAAAAATAGAATATATGAAATCAAAATGTTTCAACTGGTGAAAATTTTCCTTAAAATGCCAACCACAAAATGCAATGCACTCAAGCCAGGCACGGTGGCACACACATGTAGTCCCAGCTACTCAGGAGGCGGAGGTGGGAGGATCACTTGAGCTCAGGAGTTTGCCTCTAATCTGGGCAATATAGTGAGACCCCTCCAACTCCTGTCTCTAAAAAACAAGACTACACACTCAAACTGATTTAAATGATATCAAACTAACATTTGGAGATATTGAAAAGTCTAGAATCATAAATTTAAAAACAAATAACAGAAATAGATCCAGGAAGATATCTGCAAAGGAAAAAATGTGATGAGTGTAGACTGAACTAAAAAATACCGAAGAAAAAGACAAAACTATTTCAGAAATGAAGAATACATTACAAGGTGCTCAAGGGAAGTAAAAGAAAGAAACAAAAAGCATCAGGGAGTGAAAAGCGGTTGAAATGGAAGACATGCAAAGAAGGTCTAATACGTAGATAAATGGAATTCCTGACAAAGAAAAGCAAACAGTGAAGTACAACTAATATTTACTACTACAATCCAAGAAAGCTTTCTGGAAAAAAGATAACTTAAACCACATATTTAAAGGGCCCATCATTTACCTGAAAATATTGACCTAAAATGATCAACTCTAAGATATATGTTAATAAAACTATTAGAATTTAAAGGCTAAGAAAAGTCCTCAGAGCTTCCAGGCAAAAAAAGATGAAATTACTAATAGGCATAAGAAAATTAAACTGGCCTTAGTCTTCACAAGAATAACACATAAAGCACGAGGGCAGTATTTTCAACAAACTCAAGGAAAGAAACTAAAAGCCAAGAATTTTATAGCATGATGTCCTTCAAGCATCAAGTCTATATAAAAACATGTTTGAATATGCAAGAGCTCAGGGAATACAGTACTCAAAATCCCTTTTTGAAGTGTTTACTAAGGCAGGAGTTGGTATGCTACACCCCACAGTCCAAATGTGGCCTGTGATTGATTTTTGTATGGCCCACAAGTTAAGAATGTTTTGCATTTTTAAAGGGTTGTAAAAGAAGGAAGAAAAGTGGCAGGAGAAGAGGAAAGAGCAGCTATTGCAGCAGAGAGTGTATATGGCCCATAAAGCCTAAAATATTTACTTCCTGGCCCTTTAAAGAAAAAATGTATTAACCCCTGGCCTGGAGAAGAAGTGTTATCCAAGCAAGCGATGACTGGAGAAACATCAGTAAACTGACAATAGTAAGCATTTAATGTGTCTAATTTTAGAACCAAGAATAAAACGAAGGCAGGGACAGGGTTGGAAGAATAGAATATGGATATTATATGTTCTGACAAAACAGAAAGAATGCAACCAGGAAAAAAAATTAAGTAGAAATGAGAGAAATGGTGTAGTAGAATAAGATCATTGAGTGTTATAAAGGTAATAGTTGGGAGTCAATGGATATCATTTAAAATTTACAGACCAGCTAGAAAAAATTAAGTAAAAAAAAGGGGGGATTAAGGGAACTATTAAAAGGATAAATACAAAGAAAACCACAAGAATAACAATACAAATCTTCCTAAATACTTCTCACTATATAAAGAGGGACACAGTAAATATAATTGCATCCAGTAATTATAACACAAAATAATATAACAAAGTTGAAATAAAACATGTCAGTCATATCATAAATGTTAATGGGCTTAACTTACCCATTAAAAATTGGGTCATAAATTGAGTCATTGGTCAAATTGACTCGTAAATCACAACTCAATTCTGTGCTTTCAACAACAGACATTTCTAAGACATGGGCATTCAAAAAGGCTACAAATGAAGGAATAGGCAAAAAACATAGTAAGCAAATGGAAACCTTAAGAATACAGAAGTTGCTATCTTGGTATCAGTCAAAGTGGAATTCAGGCCAAAAGCACTAAAAAAACAAATGATGACACTTAATGATGCTAAAAGCCACAACTCACAAAAAAGATATAACAGTTATAAATATATATGTATCAAATAACCCAGTAACTACTTATATAAAACAAAAACTTCATGAGCTAGAATGAGAAACAGACAGCATGTAGGATACTTCAAAGCCCATTCTCAGTACAGACAGGTAAAGTGGATGAAGAATAAGTAAGGATATGGAACTTCTCAACAACATAATCCAGGTCAATTCTAGGGATACTTCTCCAAGATTACACCCTGATAACAAAGCATATACTTTCTTCTTAAGTACATATGGAACATTCACAAAATTAATCATATTGTAGGTCACAAGAAAAACATCATTAAGTTCCATGGAATAGAAATACCACAAACACTATCTCATGACAATGCAATAAAACCAGAAATTTTAAAAAGAAACTATAAAAAGCCACTTCTGCTGACAATTAGAAAGTTTTCTATTATACAAGTCTTGGGTGAAATCATAAATTCATAAATTATGGAATATTTGAAAAATGATGATAAAAACATTGCTTATCAAAATCTATGGTTATGTTTAAAGCAGTAATCAAGGATTACCACATGATTTGATACAAAGGTTTGTAGCCTTTGTGATAGGCTGAAAGAAGGGCCTCTCAAAGATACACTGACTTCCTAATCTCTGGAACCTGTGAATAATGCCTTTGGCAAAAGATGTGATCAAATTAAAGATCTTGAGAGGAAGGGCTTATGCTGAATTATTCAGATGAGCCCTAAATAACATCACATGTATCCCTATGACAGCAAGGCAGAAGGAGACAGACAGGTGCAGAGAGAAGAAAACAATGTAAAGACAGAAGCCAAGATTGGAGTGATACGAGCACAGGCCAAGGAATGCCGTCAGCCATCAGAGCTGGAAGAAGCAAGAAATGGATTCTCCCCTAGAGCCTCTATAGGGAGTACAGCCTATAGAGGATGTACTTGTGGATGCCTTGATGTTAGACTTCTGGCCTTCAGAGCTATGAGAAAATAAATTTCTGTGGTTTTAAGCCATGATGGTTGTGGTAATTTATTACCCCACAACCCTAGGAAACAAATATAGCCTTACACACTCATATCAGTAAAAATGAAAGACTAGAAATAAATTAATTAAATTTCCAACTCAAAAAGCTAGAAAGAGACAATTAAGTACATCCAAAATAAAGCACAATGAAGGAAACAATAGAAATAAAAACAGAAATTAGGGAGATGAACAGAAAAGCAGATCAAAGTATTAATAAATCAACACCCTGGTTCCTTTTAAAAAGTCAACAAAACAGACAAAACCTTACAGAGTTCAATCAAGACAAAAAGAAAGAGAAAAAATTATATAAAGTAATATATAACAAGAAGTAATAACTATTGATAAAGAAGAAATTTAAAAATCATCAAAGACTATTTTATATACCTCTAAGCAAACAAATTTAAAAACCTAGATGACAGAAAATGTCTTAGAAAAATATAATTTACCAAAATTTACCCTGTAAAGATAGGAAGCTTAAGTAGACTAATTTCCACATAAAAAAATTTTTTTAAGTTATGGGAAAACCATCCCTACCAAAAAGAACCGAGCTCAGATGGTTTCAGACAAGAATGCTTCCAAAGCTTTAAAGATCACATAGTACCAGTACCAGATAAATTGTAAAACTAAAGGAAAACTTTCTAATTTTTTTTGTGAAGCAAGTTTGACATTAATATCTAGTATCACTTAAAAGTGCAGATGTAAAAATCCTAAATAAAATATTTTTGTACAGACCCTAACACCACATTAGGACAATAACACACCATCACCAAGGGGATTTACACCAGAATTGCAAGGATACTTCAATTTTAGGAAATCTATTAATATTAACATTGTCCATCATTATACTAGGTCTATGAAGAAAATATCATATGATTATATTTACATATGCTGAAAAGATCTTTCAAAAAAATTAACACCCATTTCAAATCAAAACACTTAAGAAAATAGGGTTGGATGGATACTCCCTTAACACGTTATATACCTTATTCCTAAAGCCACTGTCTTACTTAATGGAGAAACACTAGAAGGTGTTCCACTGAGGTTGGGAACAAGGCAAAAATGCCCACTTTCTATACTACTATTTAAAAAAAAAAAAAGAAAAGGTGTAAGAATAGGAAAAAAGGAAGTAAAACTATTTTTATTGCAGATGACATGCCTGGAAACCCTTATAGAATCACTGATAAATTCAAACAATAAAAGAATTCAATAAGACAGCAGGATATAAAATTAGCATGCAAAAATCAATGGCTTTCATATATGCAAATTCCCAATATAATGGCAAAGAAAATCTCATTTAGAATAGCAATCAAAAATAACTAAGCTGGGCACAATGGCACACACCTGTAGTCCCAAGTAATTTGGAGGCTGAAGCAGGAGGATCATTTGACCCCAGGAGACCGAGGCCAGCCAGAGCAATACAGTGAGACTCTCATCTTAAAAAAAAAAAAAGAAAGCCTAATTAAGAACATACCCACGTGAAGTATTTGAAACCTAAATGAAGAAAACTAAAAACACTTCTGAAAAACACAAAAGTAGAATTACACAATCGAAAGATATCCTTGTTCTTGGTTAGAATGTCTCTACATCATCAAGATGTCAGTTCTCCTTAAAAAATTTGTAAATTTAACAGGATCTTTATTAAAAATGTCTAAAATACCAAGGACCTGTTTCTTTTTTAGAATTAGACAAACTGATAATAAAATTCACGTGGAAAATTAAACATGCAAAAAGATGCAAGAAAACATTGAAAAAGAAAAGGTTATGAGGGAGGACTAACATCTATAATGAAAATAAACAGATAAATAAGATAGAAAGTCTAGAAACAGACTCAGTTACAACAGAGAAAACTAGTGTATAATAAGAGCGGCATATGAAATTACTGTGATGAACAGTAAAATTTATGCCAGTAATTTAACTTTTAAATTTTTCTTTAGAATGACATTAAATAACAAACTTAAAAAAATACCAACCTAAGGGAAAGGGGAGGAAGAAGGAAAAAGTAACTATATATAATGGAGAAACCGCAGAAAGTTCTGACCAGGTGACCAAAATTCACACCACCAATTAGAAGCTGGAATATATGACAGGGCACATCTCTGTCACGTCTTCCACTGTGAGAAGCACAACATCATTTATGTAACCTTCCAGCTGGAAAAGAACAACCTGAATCTAATAATAATAAGAAAACAACAGACAAACCTAACTGAGGAATATTTTCTAAAATAACTGACCCACTTTCTCCAAAATTGTCAACATCATGAAAGACAAAGAAAAGCTGAGAAACTTTCTATAAAGTTTCTATAAAGGAGACTAAAATGACTTGGCAACTAAATCCATTATGTAATCCTAGGCCAGATTCTGTACCAAGGGGGAAGAGTGGAAATACACTCTATAAAGGACATTATGGAACAACTGACAAAACTGGATTATGGACTGATAGGACGTACTGTATCCATGCTTCAATGCTAAATTTCCTGAACTTGATAACTGTAATGTGGCTGTATAAGAGAATGTCCTTATTCTTCGGAAATACACACTGACACACAGCCTTTGTCTTATTCAAGCATCAACTCACATGTACTTCCTCAGAGTATCCTTTTCTGAGCAAACATAAAGTACCTGACCCCCAATCCACTCTCCATCTCTCCTCTCTACTTTATATGTATTATATTTACCACTACCAGATGCCTTATATTCATTTGTTTATTGTCTGTGAAAATGTAAGCTCCATGCAACCTTATTTGTCTTATTCTTCACTGTACTTCCAAAGCTTGGGATAGTGAAACATAGTGAGCACTCTATAAAATGTTTGCAGAATGAATGGACATTGCAATAAATATCCTTATATATACATATCTCTATGCATTTGTGAATGTTTTAGTATAAATTCCTAGAAGTGAAATTCCTGGACCAAAGCACACATGAGTACTTTAAGTTGTCAAATATCCCTCCAATAAGACTGCACCAATTTACCTCCCCTGTATAATGTAAGAAAATGTCTAATATAATTCACTTCTTTAGAATTTCAATATGGTTACAAGACTATTCAACTAATAATAATTCATTATGTTATATATTTGTTTCATGCAGTTTTCTGTACCTGTGTTATATATTACAACAAAAACAGTTTAAACTACAATATTTTGATAGAAAAGCAACAGAGAACACATTTGGAGAAATTCAGCAACTGAAGTAAAAGCCAGAGTGATTATTGGATACAATAAATATACGATGTTTTCTTATATAAGCAAATATATTCCTGCAATTTTCTTGACCATGCTGAGGGTTGAGTGGTAGAGAAATAAAAAATATGTGTAGTGTCGTAGCATTTCTTACATTTAATTCAAAACTAGCAAGATCTTAACGTACACTTTCTATATAAGTATTGCACACTAACCAATTGCACCAGTGGAGCCCTAATGTATACTTTCTAACAAAAGCTTTAAAGGGAACTCCATAAAAAAATTTAATTGTTTTAATGTATCTTTTTTATGGGTCTTATGACTTTGTAATAACTTCTGCTGAAATGAAAGAATATAAGAGCACATTAGTAGGAAAATTAAAAATGTTTAATTTCTAGGGACTAAAGTACTATAACTTTGTTACAATGACTTCAATAATGTTAACAATTCAACAATATTACAATATAATTTTAATAACCCAAATATCAGCGAGGCTATAACTCAGAAAAGGAAGATATGCTGACTTCAAGTGAAGGACAAAATGAGAATCTCAATACTTTGGGGTCTAATTACTCTTCATCTAGAGGTAGAACAACTGTCTTCTTCCACAGCTTAGCTACATTTGCCCTTCTTTTTGTTTTGTTTGTTTTAGGCTCTGTATTTGATTAAGTTCATGGCCACAACTAATATAGTTGCAAAAAATTACAGTGGGCATATGAACTCAATAAGCTCTCTTTAACTTTCTGCAGTTCTTATAAAATCTTGAAAAAGAAAGCAATAATTACACTAGCACCCCCGTGAATGCTCAGTGAAATAAAAAATAGAAGTTTGCTAAGAGGAGACCCATGAGAGAAGCAATTTCAACCACCTGATACCAAGACACAGGCTGCAGGTCTCAGTCCTGAAAGTCAGTTGAGGTCTGAGCCACCGGACCTCCAGGTTCCACTTCGGAATCACAGATCAGGAATTCAAAGATCATTTATCAATGCCATTTCTCAGTTTGCTGGCAGTACCAGGATTCTAATAAATTAGTTGAAGTTCTTCAAACAAGCTCTTTAGTGAATACACCTGAATGGGTCGCTACCACAGGTGCTAACAATTGCTAAACACGCAAAACAACCCAAGTCCGTTAAACAAAGGTTTTCTTTCAAATATATATGTATACATATGCAAAAGTTTATGACAGTTATGCCTTTGTTGATATAAACTGTAATTTTATTTACAGAGGGTTTACTATGTATCACGTTCTATATTAAGAGCTTTACATACTTCCTGTTTAATTCACAAAAACTCTGCTAGGTAAGAATTATTTTCCCCATTTGACAGTCAAGAAACCAATTCTGAGAGAAAATATGACTTGCTCAAAGATCACACAGATAATAAGTAGTGGATCTAAACCCCTTACCTACCAGTCCAGGTTTGCTGTTCCCCGGTTGAAGCAAATCTGAACAAACACAAAGACGCTGTCGGGTCAGCAGAAAACGGCAGGAAAGTACTGCACGCTTTCCCTTCCAGGCACACCTGGCCTGCAAAGGCAACGTTCAGATTTGCAATGGGGAGAGGTACTTCCACTGTGAAATTCCCTCCCATAACCTACCCATGGCTCCAGCCTTGATCACTTTGAAATATGCCTGCGCGTCTCATAGAAAACAGTACATACCAAAAACCTGTGAAGATACGTATATAATTTGGAAAAGCCTTCCACAAGATTCTGAAACCCTGGGGCCCTGACCCAAAGCTAAGAATCACTGACAAAGGAATGTTAGAAGATCTTAGAGGATTTCTTCCACCTACTTTCTATAATACTGAATTTATCTTATAAGCAGGCAGTTGAGCACTGGCTTGTTTGCTGCAGCTTCTATCACTTGAGTCCAAATTTTATCAGGCCAAAATTCCCAAAGGTAGCATTACTTCCTAGTTTCAGGGCCAACGTGTTTTGTCTTACTTACATCTCTTTGGCCATTTTGTTCCATTACAAGGTGATTTTTATACCATCACCTTTCCATAGAAGAACAATATATATACATGTACACAGATACCTGCATGGACATAAACACACACATACGCAAACATCTATACATCATTTTGATGTATTCAAAAGAATATAGGTAATGTATATGTAAATTTTAAGCAAAATAAGACAAAGAACACCCTATATCCTTGACAATCCAAGAAATGAAACACTGCAAAAACTTGTAACTACTTACGTGCCCACCTCTTATGGAGGAGAATGCCCTCTTCTTATAAACAGAAGTACACAGAATATACTTGGCAGTGTTTCCTGATTTTAATGCTGGTGAATTCTGTTCCTTGTTTTTACTTCTCTTTAGCCATTTCATTGAATTTGGGACTAAAGTCCTTTGGGTGTTCATTATCAGCTGATGGATTCAGTCTGTCTATGTTGTTAATGAGTAAGATTGACCCGTAATATCCCTTTTTCAAACTGACCTTGCCTGGAGTTGATATTAAGGTAGCAGTGGCTTCATAGAATGAGTTTCCTCATTCTATAAGAAATAGATAAATTATTTATTTACTTTAATCAAGAAATGAAAATTATATAGATTTATTGTATATAACATGTTTTAAAATACGTATATATTGTGGAATAGCTAAATCAAGCTAATTAACATATGCATTACCTCACATACCTATCATTCTTTTTGGTGAAAACACTTCAAATCTACTCTCAACAATTTTCAAGAATACAATACAGTGTTATTAACTGTAGTTACCATGTTGTACCACAGATCTCATTTCTTTTTGAAACAGGTTGTTTCTAGGATCTATGGAACAGTTTAGTTCTGGAACACTTAAAGCCAGTATCTCTTTAAATATTGCCTAACACCTTCTCTCTATTCTTACTTTCTGGGACTCCAAATAAATATATATTAGATTTCTTCATATATCTACTTTTTCATATTTTCCAATTTATTTTTCCCCTTTCCTATAGTGATTATTAAATCTGCTGTTAAACTGAATCATTGAGTTTTTAAAATTTTAACAAAAATTCCCTTTTATTTTCAGGTCTACCTATATATTCCTGGTGGCCTTTTGTTGTTTATTCTTTATAATTTTTCCATTATTTCTTTAAATATTTTTAACATACTTTCCCTATATTCTGTATCTGACAATTCTAAACACTGCAGTATATGGGGGTCCAAATCTGTTGTTTATTTTTTCTGCTGATCTCACTCACAATGGTCTGCCTTCCAATGTGCATAGTGACCTTTTATTGTGAAATGATTGCTTAATCTGCAAACCAAATTGTTGAAGATTTCCTTCAGAGGCAACTTGTTTTTCCTTCTGCTTTTGCCAGCAGCAAGGGGCAGTACTACCCTGGAAAGACACCAGCCCCTCTTCACAGTCTAAGCTCACATGGGATATTTCGGGCTCAATTTCCTCACCTGGCCATCAGACCAACGCTCGATATCTCAGTAATAGCATGACTACGGGCATCTGCTCTAAGGGAAACCCCATCTCATGCTTTCATTGTCCACTGCTCTGCCTGGTTGTTGCATTTGTTGGGAGAGGGCCCTTGGAGCCCTCTACTACCTCTTATGAGACCAGACATGCCTCAGACAGTGTGTCCTAGAGAGCCACACTGCCAGAAGTAGAAACCTGGGATGGTTTGTTCTGTGTTAACTTGGTTGAGCTGAAACTGAGTTTCCCCAAATCTTCTCACTTCTATAATTTGTGGGTTTGATCGGTCAAGAGGAACTTGTGTGAGATTTAGAAGGCAGAATTGAAACAATGGACATTACTCTCTGAAAACCTGTCATCAGACGGAGTCACAGAAATATGCAAAGGTGCCGGCAGGCCCAGCTTACCCTTGCTCTCCTGTGTTGCAGATGAGTTCCTCCGTCCAGTTCTTCTTTCCAACCACGGACCTTGCTGACCAACAGCAGCCCCACACCTATGACCAGACACATAGGAGGCAGCCGAACAGCTTCCATGGGCCTTCCCATGAGGTTCCCAGTCACTAACTGTGGCTTCTCAGATCCTCACTAGTGACCCCTTCTCCCGTCATCGGGCTGCCCTCCTAGACCGTCACTTCCCAGCTCCTTCTCAACTGTGTAAGATCTAATTGCTATAAAAATCCCTCATCCCATAACACTCACAATGTCTCTCTTCTCTTCAGACTGAACTCTGACTAATATACTCCCGGGGCTTTTTTACTTAACTTTATCAATCATTTTTTTTTAAGTTCAGAACGTCTATATCAAGCTTTCCTTCAACCAACAAAACTTTATTATGCTCCTGCTACATACTAGGCACTGTTCCAGTCTCTGAAGACATAAAAAAAATTGCTTTCAAGGATAGACAAATACATATAAATCACAAAATTATGAGATAAATTAAATGACAGAGCCATGCACAGATCCAGAAGAAGAGCATCTGTCAACTGGGTTTGTCACAGAAGACTTCCAAATGAAGTAAGCCTTGAACTGAGTCTTAACACAAGTCGCTCCAACTTAAGGAATGCAGGCCCCTTCTTTAAAAGGGTTCAGTCTGTTCATGAGCTGTGTATTGACAATTCTTTCACCACTTTTCTCCATTCCAGCTCAAAATATCCTGTACTATAGCAGTCTGTGCTATATTTAGTTTGCCAGGTAGTGATTTAGTTTTACCAAAACAGGACCATTTGTCATATTAAAGTTGTTAATTTAGAATAACTGGTTTCATAAGTCTTTATATTTAATTTGTAAATATGTTTTGGTTTTATAAGACTGACTAATAAAAGAAATTTATCCCTAATTTTGTGTATATACATATTTAAGTAACATTATTATATAATTAATTCAAGTTACCAGCAGAACTTTCTTTTCTTTAGGGGAAATCTCTTCATTGTTCAGCTTGAGGAACATGGGGAGTCATCCTTGACTAGTTCCTCTAACCCTCTCCATCCTAACCTGCCATCCTGAGACAAGCAGTCACCATGCCATGTGGATTTAGCACCATAAACATGCCTTCTTCTCTCCATCTTCACTAGCTCTACCTAGCTGAGTCCTTTCAGTGGTTTGTCATCAGAGGATCTATGAGATCAAATCCGAGCTCCTTCATAGGGGGTCTGTGCACTCCGTGTTCTGATCTCCACTCACCACAAGTGTGTCATTACATACCAAGCTGCCTAGTTTTTTTCCTCATACGTGCATGACAGTTTCTCACAAATGCACGGCCCCAACACAACCATCATAAACAAGATGCACATGTGGTCACTGAAACATGATAGCAGAGTTTAGTTATGACGTGATCAGCCTGATGACCCAGAATATGTTTACATCATATTTTAAACATTTTCAGAAAAATAGGAAACACGAAAGTTTTAAACTCTCACAGATAACTCATAAACTATCTCCTCTCCACTCTCAAGCAAAGCCCAGGCAAATGCGTGGCGCAGGAGTTCTCAATCCAGGCTGCATCCATCAATAAGAGATCCTCAGACAAAAGTTCCAAAGTTTTTATAGCCAGTTATACTTACTAAGGCAATTATTAGAGATGATTTAACTCAAAAATCAAGAGCAGTAATTCAAGAAACTGTACAGGGTAAAGGAGAGTTATTATTAAAACAGGGTAAGGAGATACTATTAATTTTACAGTCTTGACAGTAATTCTAAGGAATTCAATTACTCAAAGCACTCAGTGTGCTGTCTTTTCCCATTCTCTGCCAGAGCTCCACTTGTTAGCCTAAATAATTACTTGAGAACACCACTGTTATTCCCACATGCTGCTGACAGAAACTAGTCCTGTAGACCTGTAACATATATGTAACCTGCCTTTTAAAAGAAAGTGCCAAATCAATTGGTGGGTTGATAATTTTGAAATGAGATAAGTTGCTGAAAAAGATAGATTCATTCATTCAATCATTCATTCATTCATCAAATATTCATCAAGCAACAATTACATGCCAGAAACCATTTGGCACAGGGAATGCAGGAATAAACAAGAGAAAATCCCTGCCCTCACAGCATGTACATTCCATGGTGACAGATGGCTTAATAAGTAAGCAAATAATATGAGGTCCAATGTAAAAAGTACTATTGAAAAAATAAACCAGGGTAAAGCAAGAGAGCCACTGAACATGGCTATTTTTGCTAATCATTTCTAGGAATTTTCAGATAGATATGAAACTTCCTCTTTGCATCCAGGTGTCTGTACTAAAAACTTCAAGCTTCCTCTCCTAATTTCCGGTCAGATGTTAAGAGATTGAGGCATAAGCTTAATATCTGACCTAATTGCTCCCCCTTAGATCACATGAGAATGGTTGACAAATATTTCTTTTCCACAGAGTTACTGAAAACAGAAGTAACAATTCCAGCCACCTGTTATTTAAACAGAAAGAAATTCAAAGATTCTTCTGTTTTATAAAGCACTATAAAACGTCCCATTACAAAAGATCTACTATGCCAACCAAATAAAATATGGTCCTATGAGGTCTCACCAAGTTCAATAGTGGTTGAGATTTTGTGATCCAGCCTGTGAGACACAGTTGAAAGTTGTCTGAGAGTGATGAGACACTCAGTTCTAACGTCACAAACCCCGGCAACTCCATGCTTTTCAGGACACTGACAAACTCCATAGGTGTAGTAGACGCCAAGTGGTCAACACACTCTCCTAAAATTCTTCCAGTGGAATGTTGCTAGGTTCTGGCAGCTTATGAACAGATAAAAGTTCCTCTAATTTGTAGTATTGTACCTCTTGGAAATCCTTATTAAGAGTAGGCATTTTAAGGACTACTCAGGGGCTAATAAAGAAATCTAGTTAGAAGATTTGAACTAATCTCTACGAAACTTAAATCTAAAGCAGTGCTTCTCAGAACATAGTCCCCAGAACAGCAGCATAGCCTCACCTGAGAACTCATCAGAAACGCAAATTACAGGGCCCCGTCCCACACATACTGAATCAGAAGTTATGGGAGGGAGGCCTAGCAATCTGTATTTAACAAGACTTCCAGATAATTCTGATGTACACTGAAGTTTAAAAACCACTGATCAAAGGCATCCTAAAAAGACATTGTCAGTATTACAAAGAAGCAGTATAGTAGTAAATAATCTGGTAGACAATACACCTAAAAATTCCAAGAACACAGCAAACTTATAGAAAAAGTAAATCATTAGACTCTTGTTTGTTTTTCTCTTTTCTGAGAATTGGGTGCTGGTAACATATGAAACTATTTAGTCCTCTGGCCTAAGTAGCCGGTCAGAATCTGGGTCCAGATCTGGACAGAAAGCAGAGGCGTTGCAGAGGCCAGACAAGCAACTGCAAAAGTTCCAGAACACCAGATCTTAATATTTTATGGTAGAACTGGGCATTCTCATGCTCCACCCCATACCATGGCACATTAAAAACATGCCTGTCTGCTTTAAGCACAATCCCACCCTGCTTGTAAATAATTTTTTTGCCCCCCAAATATGGCACACATTTAAAAAGACGTCATTGAAGTTTATGGATCTGTGTTTTTTGTAAATGCAAGGGCCATTAATCGCACTCACAGCTGTGGCCTTCTCATGCTATACACGTTAGGCCGCCAGTAACGCATCCTCTGCGAGAGCCAAGGAGGAAAGCCTCCTTTGGTCCCTCTTTATGCAGGGGCTTCCATAAGCTCTCAGATCCCTGCGGCACAGGAAATCCGGTCCCTCGATATTTTGTCAACAAAAATAGGAAACAAACACTAACAAACAAAAAAATAAGAAATTACAGTCTCCAAAATAGCTATCATTACCATCTAAAAGAGACTAGATGATGTACTTAGTAGAGAAGTACAGAATTTGCAATCAAAGACACGTGTGGCCCCAATGCCGGAACCCTGGACTTAGCTACAAGAAAAGCCCCTTTCCAGGCTAAGAACAAAGACGAATGTAGGATGGGATTCAACAGCCTCGGGCATGTGTGCACTCAAATGGCAGGCAAAATGGTAAACGCAGGGAAAATTAATATTTGATGCCCTGTGTCCTCCCCTACTTCTTTCTGTAATCCTCTCCCAGCCTTTCCTCACCACCCACATTCAAGCTGTCAAATTACGCCACCTTTGCCATGTCTCACTCATCACCTTGACCCGAATGTCTAAGGCTGGCTGTGTAAAAACAGCATTGTCAGATTTCATAAATGCACGATGATGACTCAAACTGAAAAGAGACATTGTGTCACGAGGAAAACAGAGCTTGTCAAAGAAATTCATATTAAAATTGGGTAGCTCTCAAATTACAGGTTAGAGAGCTTTATTTTTAGAGACATATTTTGCATTCAGTATTTTATCTCAAAAACTAAATTTTAATAAATGGCACTTGGTTTTAAGAACAGGACTAGTATTTTGCTAATTATGAATCCAATAAAATTGATATTTGCCAATAATCAAAACAATTTCCATTTGTCAAGAATTTTAATTTTTTGGACTCTGTTCTTACTCTTGAAACTGAATAGCATTTTTTTTTTTTTTGCCCTGTAAAACGCTTCTTTCTTTTGACATGTCCAAAATAAACCTATTTATCTGCCTTTTACATTCAAACACAAGACACCTAGGAGTTGATAAAATTTAGTGCACTGTCTTCATCCTGCCCTCTGTAAGGTCAGAGTGGTTCTCAACAGTGTTTAAACGTGTATCCTTAAATAGTCTAGTTCTAGGAGTCAAATTCCCAAGCTTTCTTTGAACTTTGCTCTTCTCTCTTCTTTTTTCTGTTTCTCCCTGACAACAAAAGGTCTAAGGAAAATAAACTAAGGGTGAAAATATTTACAGGGTGTGCTTCAGAGAATTTCCATCTTAGACTCCTACCTGAAGGAAAGTGTGAGATTCAGGACTTTCATTACTGGTTTTGCTTTCCACCTTGCCAGGTGTGGAAGGTGCCCTTGGTTTTCTCTTCTTTGCCATGTTGGTGGTGGCTGAGCAAGCCACTCTGCGGTAACCTCAGTGCTGCCCCGGACAAGGAGACAGATCAGCACACGAGGACGCTAGCGGGAACAGCATGCCCCCGGCAGCCCTGCCAGGAAAAGCAGACATCACGGAGTCAACAGCAGCAACACAACCCGCCCTGGCTCTCTCTTTCCCCTCAGAATTACACCCTCGGATAAATGTTTATAGGCCGAGAGTAAAGCCCCTCGGAGAGAACTCACCTACAGCCACAGTCAGTTGATCTGTCAGTTCCCCCGTCCTGGAAGGGGAAACATTTCCTCTGGGACATGACAGGAGAAACGTCCCCCAGCAATGGAGTCTCCCGACCTGCAGTGGGGATGGGCGGGGAGGGCAGCCCGTGTCCCCCTTCGTAAGTAACTGGTAGTTTTCCGCGCAAGGCCCTCCCCAAAGCCGCCGGGTATGCCAGAAAAGTAACAGTTTTACGATTCAGCGGTTAAAAAGGAAAACAGCACTTTTTGGGAAGGAAAGACTCTTTTGTGGGGAAAAGAGAGGGAGCTACAAAGACAATAACTAAAAATAAATAAAGAAAAAGAGATCTAGGAGGGAATGCTCAGGAAGTTTGGAATGAGAACTATAAAACTAAGAACTAGGGAAGACTAGGAAAGAAAATGAAACACAAGACATGATGTGATTATGACTTTTTAAAAGAGAAGGCTAAGAAATGGATGATTAAGTCATCGAGAGCTCTTTCACAATACACTCAAAAAAGTAAGAAGGCGCAGGGTAAGGCATGAAAGGTTTAGGTTGTATGGGGAAAAGAACTTACTAACAGAAAAGGGTGATAAATATCAAAATGAGTTATAGAGTAGTTGTGGATTTGGAGAAGTATAAAAAGTGAATTTTAGAAATCATTATTGTAGAGCACCTACTGTTTACCTAGCACTTTACAAGACTTTACAGTCCTGACTGCTTTGTAGGGTTATTATACGAGTATCGATTAAGATAACACAGTTGGACCAGGCTGGGAAAGAGCTCCTCTAGTTCCTTACATTCGGCTGGATTTACTGAATGAAGACTCCCCACTCTCAACTATGTCATAAACAGCACTCAGTGAAACCCCCGCAATAGCCCTGTGAGATCGGCAGGAAACCGAATAGTGCTCTGTTTCACACCAAGGCCCGCAGAAGCCAAGCGGGCAGTCCCAGGCACAGAGTTAGCCACCAAGATGGTGTGAAGCATAAACTTGCTATGAAAGCATTTTTGAAAGGTATTAATGCTGGTTCCCACTTCAGAAAATTCATTCGCAATATGCTTCATTACAATAAGGCTGGGGAAGGGAAAAAACAGAACTCTTTGATCTGGTTCATTTACTTGGAATAGTAGGTATATCCTGTGACATCTTCCCAACTTCTGAGAATCTGGGGTGCTTGCTAGATTTGGGACTAGATGTCCAAGTGTTTTCTTAGAACCACTCTCAACCAACAGAGCTGACAAACTAAAACATACTGTGTTGCATTGATCACACTGAAACAAAAACTGCCTTTTCACCCTGACAGATAATTGAAATAAAATATTTTCTGAATAAATATTTTTAGTTTGGTCACACAATCAGCTTTTATATTATGCATCAAAACAGAAAGTCTTTTCCAAGTTTTACAAAAACCATAGCTATTTTGTAAACAAAAAATTAAACAAACATGAACTTGAGTATCTCTAAAGGTCAGACCTGACATCGAGCTTTGACAATTGATTCTAAATCCATCTGTTATGATCAATAAAAGTAATGTCAATGAAGACACTGGAATTTCTTAAAGAATAGTTAACTCTAGATTATTCAGCTTTTGATTATTTGGGTTGTAAGCAACTTCCACCCAAGATAATGGGAAAGGGCAAAAAAAGAACCAAAGTTACCATCCAAGCAGACCACATCAATGGCTCTCGATAAAAATGCAAGAAATCCCAAAGTTTTGGGAAGCTGAGTAGGGAGGAATGCTTGAGACCAGGAGTTTAAGACCAGCCTGGGCAGCACAGCAAGACCCCATCTCTACAAAAAAATTAAAATAATAAAAATAAATAAAATAAAAATATAGGAAGAGAAAAGGAAGCAGATGGTAGAGGGAAGGGAACCAACACTTCTGTGGATCAGACATTTAGAGCCACTTAATCTGCATTAGTTTGCATGGTAGATGATTTTACCCTTACTTTAGTGAAATGGAAACTGACTAATTGAAAAATTAAGTACTATGTCCAAGATCCTAAATAAGAGTAGAAGCCAAGATTTGAATCCATATATCTCAAAATTCTGAAGTTCAAATGACCGGAGTGCATGAGCCTGCACCTACCTATCTTTCATGGTTCACCTTCCTCTCTCCAGTTTCAGTTACATAGTCCAGCTTCAGTTATTCCAACAGGACAAGTTTTTTCCTTCGTCAGGATAAGTAATCTCTTTTTCTTTTGCTTAGAAAACTCTTATTCTCACTCCACCTAGCTGGCTCTTTCTCATCTTTCAGATCTCAGCATAAACATGACTCCTTCAGAAAGTCGTGCCCTAATCCAAAATATGCCCCCTTGGTATATGTCTTCACAGCACTGAGTTCTTTTCCACTTCATCCCACCATGTTTTGTAATTACGCATTTAATTGTGTTTTCTCCTCCACTCTCTTCCCCATTCAACTGTAAGCTTCTGTAGTTAAAGATCATATCTGTTTTTATTTCACTCCATATCCAGGATCTGGCACAGTGTCCAACACACAGAATGTATTCAATAAACATTGAATGAGATTATTCAATAAATTCATTATTCAATAAATAATGAATGAGAAAGTGAGATATGGGAACTATCTAAAAATATTTATTTTAGACAATATATTCATTTTAGATGCTCTCAATTCTATAACAGCTTATCTAATAAGGTTAAGTTAGCCAAGAGCATTTAGAATTTATGGTGGCAAAAGGCTTCTTCACACCTTATTGGTATGACAAAGTGAGATATTAGCAATGAGAAAAAAGACTATTACTCACTTTTTCGGAAAGTCACTAATCAAGATATACGTGAGAAGGTCATGGAATCGTTATGGTCCCGAAGTCCGCACCCTGGTGGGAAACCAGCATTGTCTTGGTGATCATTAGCGTCACAGTCATCATAGCTTCTGTTCTGGTTTACAAAAAGACAGTCTGGTTAAACCATGTGCCTAGAATCATTGTTGGCTCTTCAACATTAATGAATACAGCCGGGCTCGGTGGCTCACGCCTGTAATCCTAGCACTCTGGGAGGCTGAGATGGGTGGATTGTTTGAGCTCAGGAGTTCAAAACCAGCCTGAGCAAGAGCGAGACCTCGTCTCTACAAAAAATAGAAAGAAATTAATCGGACAACTAAAAATATATAGAAAAAATTAGCCGGGCATGGTGGCGCATGCCTGTAGTCCCAGCTACTGGGGAGGCTGAGGCAGGAGGATCGCTTGAGCCCAGGTGTTTGAGGTTGCTGTGTGCTAGGCTGACGCCACGGCACTCACCCTAGCCCGAGCAAAAGAGTGAGACTCTGTCTCAAAAAAAAAAAAAACATTAATGACTACAAACTGATCCAGACTTAATCCTTCCAGGTTGAATATTTAAAGGCACAGGCCCAGACTTCCAATGGTGTTCCTGACTTTAATTCTGGGCTTCATTTACAACAAAATTTGCTTCA
>CAUYSK010010370.1:0-14572 GCA_963575035.1 Avahi laniger | reverse complement strand
GAGGAACCCATCTATCCAGCTTCTTTACCTTGCCCATTTGTTTCAAATGATCCAATATTGTTGAAACAGTAATGTCAAACGTTGCTGCTAATTCACGCATAGGTAGAGATGGATTCACTTCCACTACAGCTTTCAGCTCATCATTATCTGCCTTGGTCTCGGGTCGCCCACATGGCTCATTTTCAAGATTAAAATTACCAGAACAGAACTGCTCAAACCATGGATGTACTGTGCGTTCATTAGCCACATCCTTCCGAAACACTTCGTTGATACTTCGAGCTGTCTGTGCTGCATTGTCTCCACAACGGAATTCATATTTGAAAATAACATGAATTTTTGACTTATCCATGATTTCACAAAAATTGCTCTAAAAAAATTTTGAAAAATAATCACAAGCCAAATGTTGCATTTGAAAGACTGAGGATGTACCTTCACAATAAAAATAAAACAAGAGTGTCAAAATGAAGCATCAGAGATATCAACTGTACTTAGTACTTAAGTACTTCACTTCACTTACCACATCAGGTTTTGCTTTGTTTTATTTTGTTCATAATCTTTTTTGAAAGTGGCTATCTTTAAAATTTTTCTTTTCCTTATTTAATCATAAATGTCACGTATTTAAGTAGAGACTATTCTCAAAACATGAACTTTAACAGCATCTGGACCTTCAGTTCTATTCATCTATTCAGTTCTATTCCATATTCCACAGGGAAACCCTGTTTAATTTGCCCAGAATTCAACACGGATTTATTGATTGTCTTTTTTTTATGAGCAAGACACTGCTTGACACAGGGCATACAAAACCAAATAAGGCAGAATTCTTCTCTCTGAGGGACTTTCAAGGGAATTAGCCATATAAACAGCTAATTAGAATGAAACGTGGTAAGTACTGGCGTGGAACTATGCTACAAGAATATACATGACAATGTATTTATTTTTCCTTTAGGTGGGGTGTAGGAATGGTGACATATATGCTGGGAATTGAAAAATGAGTAGGATTTTCTTAAACTTTGAGAAGAAAATGAAGGTATTCAGTGAAAGGGAGAAACATAAACAATTGCTTGAGGGTCTGAAAGTTCACAGCATATTCTAAGAATCAGCAAGTAGGACAGTTTAGATGTGATACGGTGGATAACAGGAATTGAGAAAGAAAAGAGCATTTTATACGGTGGGTTTGTACTCAAATGATGAGTTGGCCAAAACTTTGGAAGTTGTTGTTTGGAGAGGCAACTGAGAGGAGGGTGCACAGCTCACAACCACCTCCCCAGTGGTTTGTGTTGGTTTTGTATACCGTCTCAGCGTACATATCATTTTTTCCCTAAACCATTTCTGACTATAATAGCTCTTGCAAACTTACACCACCTTTAAGGCAATGATTCCTTTTCTTCTAGTATAATGACTTTTTTGCCTCAATAGCCACGAAATAAACAAACTTTTCAGTTATATTTCAACATTACTGTTTTAAGCAAAGGCACACTCACAAATTTATAAAATAGCTTCTAGTCAAAGAATATCATATAGAACGAATTTGAAATGCATACTGTATTGAATAGACCCCAAAGCTTTGCTTTGCGTATCAGTCCAACCAAGAGGGATAAAGAGGAATCCGCTTCTAGTGCTTTTCATTCTTGCACATGTATACTGTTTCTTCATGTTTTGAAGCACATATTTTTCTACCCAAAGACTCCACTGTATTCCCTTTATGCCAAAGCCTTTCATATCAGGTAGTTATTTTAGGATTAACAGCTCAAGGAAAAGAGAATTGTCAAGCCTATATGATTATGATACCGAATGCCTGTCCAATATTCCAACACCTGACTTTCTACTGCCTTCCAAAGAATGATCCCACATCCCTTTTCCTCCAGCCACCATCTACTATTGAGCATTCTCTTCCTTCTCTGGAAATGTAATAAAATTTCATTACATTGCTTTATACATTCAAACTGTATGTTGATTAATTTTTATATGTAGTTTTTTATTGTTAAGTTGATATATATATGAGAAAACTGTTGTATATCTTAGATTGACAGGAACATATGATTTTTTATTTAATAACTATTCATTTAGTAATATTGTTTTCAGGAATAAATTAACGTCATCACAGAAGGAATAGATGCATTTGGATTCTACATAAGACCTCATTTGTAAGATCACTACAAATAAAAAAAATTAGCAACATATTCTTTAGATTGACAATATTATGTCCTTTGTCCTCTGATTATAAGAAAGAATTAAATTCTGACCACTTAAGCAAAAATAGATATTTTATTAGAAAAAAATACTGTATTGGTTATTTCATTAAAGGAAGTGTGCCAAGCAACCAGTCTGTAAGGATGAGATTGAGGGCCCTGGGGATCTCAGTAGCCAGAGATCCAGGACTATAATTTTATTTGTACTGATGTTGTTGTATGCCTCATTCTTGTCTACCTTGGCATCAGATTCAAAATCCAAGAAGAGATATCTACTAGGCATGTACTGGGTTATTCCTACACTAAAGTGACTGCTCTGAATGGGAGACAGTTTTCCCAAAGAAAAGTAGAGTTTTTATTAACTATAAAAATCAGGAAGGTGCCCTATAAAGGAAAAAATAAACAGATGTTCACCAGATTCTACCGATAGCCTCCCAGCACACACACGTACACTTTTTTCATTTTCCTCCATACACAAAAATTTAAAAATGCCCTCAGTTGACATAATCTATCACAAACAGAAAAATGATCTCAGCACCATAAAGTAGATTAACCTGATGTCAATGTAGTGCATTCGGTTTTAAGTCTAGAATCTCTAGATAATACATCATCCTTGTTTCTACAGCTGGTCATAAAGGCTTACTAGCTCTTTGTGTCTTCCCTTCACAACCCTTTATATGTGTTGTTGTTGTCGTTGTTGCTTTTCTAAACACCTCTTAAGTAGGGGTGGCCTTCTGGTGAACATTTACATGGGACATAAATTTTACTAGAGTTCCATTTAGGTAAACCATTAACCAATGCCTATGCATCAGTTTAGAAACTCTTCTCAGGTATTTTTCTTTTAAAAGAAAATGGCAGACAAGGAGACATGCAACTCAAAAGTCTACCATTGCAAGTATTATCTTTTTCTTCTGTCTTCCAGGGCCATGCCAGGGTAGGACTGTAATTCAATGGCAGTCTATATAACCATCTGAAAACCAAACTGGTTTTCATCCTCAGTCATCTATTGGTATGAGTTTAGAAGGAAGTGCATCTTTTAAGTGTTTGACATGACAAAAATCTGTCAAGTTTTCCCTTGTGGCAGACTACTGTCTATTCACCAAAATCATTGTTCTTTTATCCTTCCCCAAATTATTTGTAGGCTGTTATCTATCATAATCATATGAGATGTGCTCATATGACTATGCTCTGGCAAATAGAATGTAAGTTGAATTGATGGCTGCCATTTTAAGACCATGACATTTCAGAAGTATTTGTGCTTCTTTTGCAGTCTCTCTTCCCCACTGCTGCCATGTGGATACAGAGAATGATAATATGCTAGGGCATGGCAGAATTGAAGAGGGAAAGACCCTGGATCTCGGTGTCACCACGTGGATGAATACCGTCATGCGGAAACATCCATATGGGACCGTCATATTATCAAGAAATTAACTTCTATTAGGTTAAATGCCTGAAACCTTCAATGTAGGTATTGTGCAGTTAGTACTAAGCCTTGGATTAAGGACCACTGATGTCTTGCATTTGGCTCTTCTTAACCATAAAGCCTCTGATGTCATAGGTCAGTGAGCCAGTGTAGGGATTCACCAGTGGCCACAGATGTTTACCCAAGGATACACCAGTAAGCTGTGAAAATAGCAATCAGATGGATTTGTTGTTCCATTGGCCCTAGGCAAATTTTCTTACTGCCACACGATTAGCCTTACTCTGACTATCATACCACAGTCATTTTATGGGTTGCTGGAATTAAGGTTAGTTAATATTCAGTATCAAATACTACCTAAAAAGTTTTAGCAATTTTTTTCTTGCTTTTTCATGGTGTGAAGTACCTAATTCTCCTCTGGGGAAGGCTGGGAGGAAAGTGTAGTGTTACAGAAGATCCTTCATTAACATGTGTGACTTCATTTTCATTCAAGGGCCTTTATGTGTGGACAAAAGACTTGCCTCAGAGGCTATGCCCTGTAGTGTGCATGGCTTGTTAGTTGTATAGAATACTGTTGGTTATACAGGTCTCATAAATCCTCACCACCCATTAATTATATTTCTGTAGCTCCATGATTACTAAACTTCAGCTTGAGGTCTCTATGTGTCTGACAGTTCTTGGAACTTGCATAACCGTGCTGATCCTTTGTTTGATATGGAAACCATGGATGCTATTCTGTTAGTATACATTGACACTTTGTAGTGGCCAGTATCTATTTTGGTTTGTAGGTGCCTGTGCTCTACTGGTCATTAATTATTTTCAATTTATTTCCTGATAATGATGTATATTGTACCTTTGCCACCATCTGGATTTGGCCAGCCTGGAGTTCCTACCTTGTCTACTGATATTAAAAAGCCCAATTGTAAAGGTGGAAGTCCTGATGGGATTATATGTTTTTCATAGAGGGTATATATTATGGAAAAAGAAAGTTAGGTTTCTTACTTAACATGGTTTTGAAATCTGAGAAATTTATATCTTCTATAATAATTTAAAATTTATTAACTATCTTAAACCATATCATTCAATTAAATACTATTAATAAAAACTTCCTATGCTTCAGGCTTCCAAAAAAAGGATATAAGATTGGCTGCCATGGAAATGCCTCACTTTGCTAATATTACTTTTGCAGGTTTGTGTGACTTTTAAAAGCTCAACATTTTTTTTCTAGTTAGGCTGGCCAGAACAACAAAATCTGAATGATTATCACTATCTTTTCTTTTAAAAGGAGTTTGTTCAATGGACCAAGTATGACACTAGTCTTTGAAAAGTCTTTTTATATTCAATTCTAGGCAGCTCAGATTTTTTATAAAAACTTCAGCACTCACTGAGTCCCCTAAGAGTGATCAACCTAAGATGTGTAATATGAAACTTCTGTGTGAATTGTTAACTTCCCGCAGATGGGGCAAACCGCAGTGTCTTTTAATGCAGTGATGGTATCAAAATGCATAAACATCAGATGCAACTGCATGCTCACGGTCAATACCAATCTGGTATATAATAAAGGAATTATAATGTAGGGCACAAGGGAAATCACAGCATACCCCCACATCCTGCTTACTACTGCTTGACGATTTCATAAAGGCCTTTTTCTGTCAAAACCCCCTTTCCAGGTTTGAATAATAAGATTGTAACAGAGAGATAAGGCAGAAATTAGAATTTAGGATTTCCCGATATTAACAACTAATGAATTTCCCACTTCCCATTAAACACTTTAACCATTGTTCATTGGCTCATGGGGAATATTACTTTCCTTTTAGTCTCAAATGAAATATAAGTAATAAAAATGCTTTTGGGAACTTCTTTACAGGATCTGCTCTTAACTCATATTAACACTCATGGAAAGTTACACAACTACTGGACTTTGAAAAACAAATGGACCTTTTAAACGCCTTTTTTTTTTTAAAAAAATGCAAAGTTCTAACTATAAGATTTGACCATAAAAAAGCCTTCACAATATTGGGTCCAAATGCTGGCATCATAATTTCCTAACTTTCATCAATATTTTGTATTAAAATTGGAAAAAATTATATGATTTTCCTAAGAATACATCTTTCTTAATTGTTAAACATTTTACACATTTTAATTAAAATGACTTAGTAGAGGCATATGGATACACAATCTTCCAGACATTCAAAGTTTTCACTTACTTCCTCATAGTTTATAAAATATAGAGAAGAGAAAATTATGTTGTTATAAAAATATGCATATTAGTGGAGTTTCCGGTGCTGTACTGTTTCTGTAACAGTTCTAAGAGGGCACTCTGAACACTTCTTATCTCATTTCCTTAATAAATGAAATGAGTGCAGAATCCCAACAGTCTTATTGTGTCATAAACTTCTACCACATATATTTGAAGTATAAATTTATTTAGCATCATTATTGTTCTTTTCCTTCCACATCTTTCATGTTAAAACATATAGAAGCATTGACAATTCTAAAATATATTTTCCAAAATTGGACATATAGATGAATATATTTGATAAGAATAATCATCAGGGTTGTCAGTGAAAGTAGCCACCCTGTAAAATGGAATTTGATGATGTGTTCACAAATGTTTCATGTTCTTTGGTTGCACAACAATTTTCCTACCCAGACATCAGAGAAAACACAATCATCACCATAACTTTTCATTTCTACTGAAGTTGCAGGAGAATTCTCAGGGAAGACAGGTTTGGAGGTCTTTGTATTTTTATAATAATTCCTATGTGCATTTCTTGTAGGGATAGTGTATGATTGCAGACCTCCATTTTAAATAAAAAACATAGAATTAAAATGCAACCCTGAAGTGTTTGGCTAGTTAGGGCATGACAAATGTGAATTTTCAAGTTTCCAGAAAAACAAGAGAAAATAAGAAATTTTCCTGCAAAAAAATTAGACTGAATGTTTGTATATAAAGTCTACAACATATAACCCCTGGGCATGGGTACATGTCATAACTTTTTTTTTTTTTTTTTTGAGACAGAGTCTCACTCTTTTGCCCGGGCAAGAGTGAGTGCCGTGGCATTAGCCTAGCTCACAGCAACCTCACACTCCTCGGCTCAAGCGATCCTCCTGCCTCAGCCTCCCGAGTAGCTGGGACTACAGGCATGTGCCACCATGCCCGGCTAATTTTTTCTATATATTTTTAGTTGTCCTATTAATTTCTTTCTATTTTTAGTAGAGACAGGGTCTTGCTCTTGCTTAGGCTGGTTTCGAACTCCTGAGCTCAAACAATCCGCCCGCCTCGGCCTCCCAGAGAGCTAGGATTACAGGCGTGAGCCACCGTGCCCGGCCTACATGTCATAACTCTTATGTGTTGAGCAAGCTCCATTCTTTTCAAAGATAGTAGGTAGATTATTACTTCTTTAGTTTCAGATGATAAAGTGCAATTTAAAAATGTCATAGTGCTGTCTTCTATATTCAACAATATTTTTTCTTCATGAGTTTACTTGACTACTTTTGGCTTATGCAAAATAAATAAATAAATAAATAAGACATGGGTTTAGTACAGAAATAAAACCTGAAAGCCAAGGGACCAGGAATGATACTTGCTAAAATACAAAACTGAAGAACATCTTATTGCCTACAGAATATGTCTACTTATGGAAGGGATAGTAATAATAGAAAAGCATCCAAATTTCTAAATCATTCGTTCGTTCAGGGACTATTTATTGCTGACTGGCACTGGGTAGCCTGACGTTGAAGAGCACACAGTCAGCCGACTCATTGGAGATACTGACAAAAAGGACAATACGACACGATGGCCTTTACGCAGTTGCATACACAGTGCTAAGGTCTGGGCAGTCAGAGAGGCGTCTGGTTGAGGCAATATCTGAGCTGAGGTTAGGAGAGGGAGCAGATTTAACTATGGGAATAAGTGGATGGAGAAAAAGACATTCAATCATAGTCCCTTTCTCTCCCCTGACAAAGCCTCAAAGAAAACATGAACATTTAGGGACATACAAGTGGAACTGCAAAGCAAGAAGTGTCCGAAATTAGACTTGATCAACAGGAGAGGACTAAATTCAGGACGGCCTTGCCAGTATGCTAAGGTATATGGGCTTCTTCCTAAAGCAGGGGGTAGTCACTGAATAATTTTAAGCAGAAAAATCATTTGTTTTGGAAAAGTCATTTTGGTTTTCTCTGCAGGATCTGTGGGCGGGTTGGCCGGGGGAGAGGAGAAGAAAGGGGCTCCTGCTTCAAGAGGGTTCCAAAGGCTCCTGCTGCAGTCCTTATGGTGACCATGTGCCCAGAGGAGTGGACGGCTTTGAGAGGACTGGCAAGGAGGGGCGAGGTGGGAATAGAGGCCAATTCTGTATTCTTGGTTTGGGGACCTGGCTGACGGTACTGTCTCCTCCTGAGAGGAGGAGTACAAGAGGAGGCTGGGCATCAGGAGGGACATCTGAGACAGAGATAACATTTGGGTGCCTCGCAGCCTTGCTTTAGCCCTGCAACTTAAAATGAGTTCAGCTGAATCTGGCTCAGAGGGCAGGGCTGGCCAGGAACAAAGCTAACTTTGATTAATGGGGGAAACTTGAATTATCAACCGCTATGGAAGCCATTGACTCCAGAGGAGAAATTCTTCCTTCAGCAATGCTGGGCACTAGTCCATCTGGAACCAAAAAAGCTGGAAGAGGAAAAGACAAAAGCTTCATTTGGATACTGTAAAAGGAAAGGGGATATTTTAAAATTGACTAAATAAAGAGGAGTTAATACACTGTGTAGCAAAATGCCCTTTTACATATAGTTATTGAATTCCAAAGAAAAGATATTTATGTGGTTTTGTACAGTTCTCGAGTTTGAGTTTTGTCTCACAAAAGTGTATTATGTAGATTTTTTTCTCCATTGTCTTGCTAAATGTGATGTTCAATTCTGTGCTGTTTTCAAAAATTAATTAATGTTACGTAGTTCAATCCGTCATAGCTAATTTGGGAATCCCACTACTGGCTGCACCCCTGCACTTCATTATCATCTATTGAATACTCTATTTGTTTAGGGGCACCTGAGGCAGGAAAGGTCTTTCGGAATCTATGATCCCTGAAATTGTATACAAAGCTTGTGCTTAGGGGGCCGACCCCTTTGTGAAACAGCGTGCTCTAGTTGGTGTTTGGTGGGCTTGAGGTCAGGCTTTCCCAGGTCTCAGTCATAAATCCTGCTAGTTTTCCCCCTCTCCCTTCTCTTTCACTTATGGTAGCTTGGGGCAGGGGCTTTGGCTCAGTATTATCTGACTTTCTGACGTATTTGATTCCTGGCTGCAGGTAGAAAGGACCTCTTTTAACAAAGCCATATATTCTTCCCTTTCTGCTTTCAGATGGGCTAGCAGTCTTTCTTCTGACTTTCTTCTAAAGTGAAAATAGCCTTGCCTCACCTGGCTCTTTGTTGCAAGCAATAGAAAACAGCTCTGTCTGAGAAGGAATTTATTGGAATGACATAAGAGGAGAAACAAGGGGAGGCCAGGAAGTGGGAACACGGGCAAAGCCTGACCTCAGAAAGGCTCTGGTTTGGACACTGCCATTGGCCCTACCTCCACTGGTGACAGTGCCAGGAGGCCACTAACACACCTTATCACTGCCCTTCTTTGCTGCTGAACATGCACCATAAACTGCCCCCTCACCCGCGCATCACTTGCTGAAGGTACAAAAGCTAAGAAAAAGAACTGGGCGGCTGGGATGAGGCATCTGCCCGTGGATATGGAGAGGGGCACTCAGCCTCCTTTGGCCTTGGGCGAAGAGGTGGGTCGCACCTCTCTCCAGGGTTCACACAATGGGGTGTGAACAGCAGGAAGGGGTTTGTGCAGCCAACAAATGACAAATACTACTGCAATTTACCCTTTTAGCTAACAATGTTTGTCCTTCTACACATATTTACATTAAAAAATAACTTTACCTAACATAATATAATGATTCCTTATGCAACTTACAACGCACTCCTTCCCTCCTCCAAGTGAGAAAATCCAAAACGAGTCAGGCTCCAAGTCTAGAATCTCTGGGGGATGTTCATTTTCTTTAGTTCTGCAAAATCTCACTTTTGCAGAATTTGGCCACCAATGGCATACGTTATATCCTTAATTACTACCAACAACCTCCCCAAGAAAAGGAAATCTTAATTAAAACATAAATACAGCCATGACTCAACAAGAAAGAAAAAAATAGATAGAGGCTTTTGTCTTTGTTTCTGCAACTGACCACGAGGCTGTCGCTGGTATTTATGACTTTCTTCCTCCACCAAGCATTTCTGTTTGCTTTGCCCTCCACTAGCACCTCAGCTGGCTGGGAGTCTTTACCCAGTGGGGTCACTCAAACCTTCATTCCTGAGGGCTCTGAGCTTTTGGTGGTTCTGCCTGAATAGATTGCCAGAGTCTTTGATTAACTTTTAGCACTGGACATGGTAATACGAGAAGGTGTTCTGTTTATTTCCCTCCCTCCCCCCATTGTAGAGCAGTAATCCTGTTTTTCCTTGAGAATTAGAATCAATCCAACCAGGCTAAAACACTCTTCTTTTCCCTGTCGTCAGAGTGGCATAAAAAGTATGAAATGGCCCAGTAGAAGTCTCAGCTCCATTAAATGCTGAAAAGATTCATCTTTTTTCTATAATCTCTTCACCAGCAGAGCATGGAGACAATGGGATTGAAAGCAAAATTTTGCAAGGTGTAATTAGTAATTAGGTAAGAGCACCATATATAATATAGCCCCATAGATAATTAAGTGAATAGCACCCTCTTTCTAGTCCTTGGTTCCTAAATTAATACAATTTGGTTTGAGTAAAAACAGGACTGCTTACTGCTTGCTGGTTTACATAGTTAGTACATCTGTAGAACCAGACTCTGAATTATTCAACATATTTATTCCACATGATGACTTAAAAGCATCTTCATTAGCCAATTCTACCTCTTTATAAGACCAGTTGATTCTAGATGAGGGGCACATGATAAAACCATTTTACTGCTGGTCATTTCTAATACAAAGTAAATGTCTTGGTGTGGAGCAGTGTTGTGTAGGATGCCATGACTTGGCTTCCCTTGAAGTGGACAAAATGCCAAGTAGATTTCATTCTATGGATAATGGTGGACAGCACTAGAATCCTGTGTTCTCAGAATTAGGGTTGCCTCTCCATGTTCTATATTTCTCTAAATATTTGGATATTTTTCTTTCTCTTGGTAAATGCCAAAAGTCACACAGACATTAAGTGTTCAGAATTTGAATCCAGTAGTTGGACTCCAGAATACAAGCTCTTATCTCTACGCAATGTGCCCTTTTCTCTACATTAATTACTTAGTTTATTGCCCTTCATGGTCGTTAAGCTCGTTTTCATTAAAGGAGCCCTTTGCATCTTTTAAAATGACCTTGGTCCAAGAATTGGGTAAAAGGCCAAGAATTTAATTTTTATTTTGGTGATGTTCTTTACCAGATGCCAAGTTTTCTTCAATTACACAAGCAAAACGATAGTAGGTTGTCCTATTTCAAACCCATAGACTGTATGATTGATTAACCATTGTCAAAAATATCTATGTCAGAACATTCTGATTATTATGATAATTATACTCCCTCTCCCTAGGTGGATTAAATGTCACATCATGAACATCTAACCGAAATCAGAGAAGCCAGTCCATTAAGTGTTCCTTCCACTAGCATCCCCAATAGAACAATCATGAAAATACCTAAGATGCTGATGCTACTCTCACTAATGTCTATCACAAACCTTGGTGAAGGTAGTGAATTCTGGATCCCCCCAGGGAATGCAGAGAGAGTTAGAGTTTGCACGTGGTAAATCCACTGTCATCTTCCTGTTCTCTGAAGGCTTCGCGTTCCTTCCTTTTTGACACACCAAGGAATGTCTGGCATCTCAATGGTGGCCTGTGGAAAAATAAATCCTCACTATACCTATAGTTACACTATATAGAAAACAATTTAAATTAAATTATAATTTTTATCAAAGTGAATGTGTGTATATACTTGTTAAAGGCCAAGGAAGACAACAAGGCTTATGACAACAAACAGCAGCCCCTGCACACACCATGACCCTCAGATTTGGAAGCTGACTTCCAATTCTGAGCTCTTTCTTATTCTATATTCCTAAAGAACTTGCTTTTTCTGCTTTCTTGATTTTAAGATTTTAGGCATTATCTATTGGTTTTCTATTATGAAAGCTAAGTATTTACTTTTCTTTTACCAACAATCACCACCAGTGCCCACAATTTCTCTCTCATCTCTTTCAATATAGTTATAGTATAATTTTTGGTTAAATTAATGGGTGTCTGAATTCCTTTGAGTACAATAATATTGTTAACAGCTGGGCTTGTAGTTTAGTGATATTCTGCTTCCTGTAAGCCTACTTGTTTTGGAGTTTACAATGAATTCTTTTTACATGTTTGCTTATTTTACATATACTTATTAATAATGATCACCAAATTCTACTGAGCTATGAAACTCTTTACAATAAAGACATAAATCAGGCACAGTAGATAATCCGTAAGTCTCATTATTTTCCTTGAAAACCATCCCTTTCTGAGTTCTCTGTCCTTTTGCAATGTGTGCTGTGTAGACCTATACTGTACAACTGCCATCCTGGAGCTTCTTGGGAGGTTAAGGCTGAGAATTTGCCTTACCTCCTTCCTATATTGAATCTCTTTTTCCTGGATGACATATCCTCTCATTATTCAGTTTATACTTCTGTTTTTGTAGAGCACATCCTTACAGGCAAAATTAAGATTCCTTCTAGGTAAAATTTTCAAGACTGTTAATATCTGATAATGCCTTTATTTTACCCCTGTTTTATCTTCTAGCTTCTAGCTTGATGCCATTGTATTTCTTCATCTCTTTTGTACCTGACTTCTTGAAGTGCATAGGATTTTCTTTTTTTTTGTATCTGGAATGTTCTGGGATTTGTTATAAAATATTTAACCATATAGAAAAGTTCAGTCATCTGCCAGGAGGAGTTATAAGACCCACAAAGGTAGACCCAGCAGGGCTGCAGCTGGGCTGTGGGTGAGCTCTCCGCCCCTCAGTAGCAGATCTGAGTGTGTCTGTTCACGACTACCACAAGAGCATTCCATTTTAGGACTAGAACGTCATTTGTTTATTAATTCTCCCAGTGACAGAAACTTAGGCTGCTTCCACTTTCTGGCTATTATGAGTTAAATTTCTATCAATATTTTGGTATATTTCATTTCATAAACATATATTTTGATTTCTATACTATAAATACTGGAGGGTGAAATTGCTGGTTCATAGGTCTAGGTGAATGTTTCTTTTTGTAAGAAATTACCAGAAGTGGTTGTATGATTTTTCACTCCCACCAATAATGTATGAGAATTTCAGTTTCTCCACACATTGATCAACAATTTAGTGTTTTTTAACGTTAGTCATTGTGGTGGACATGTAGTTGTAGCTCATTGTCATTTTAACTTGCATCTCCCAGATGTCTGATGAACACCTCTTCATGTGCTTTTTGGTTATTCATATATTTTCTTTTCTCAAAGAAGATCATTTAATTTTTACGCTACTGAATAGAATTGCCCATGGGTCATACAGTCTCAATGTGCATCCCCCTAATTCTCCTTCAAAATATGTATCACAAAATTAAGTGTGAATAAAGAAGTTTGGGCCCATTAAATTCAAATTTTTAATGATGTGAGCTCTAAATCTTTCTTTAAAAAATTATGTAACTTTAATTTCTCAAAAATAGTTGGCTTTTTTTTCTTAGTTGAGAAATGTGTGAAATATCTGTTTGGGTCTCAGTTTCTACCTGTTTAATGTAGCAGGTATGAATTAGATGGTTGACACCAGAGAATACTGCTTATTTAGAGGATAAATCAAGCCTATCCGGAGTGGTTTTGTATACAGTTCTGAGATGGGATTCCAGTGGGGTCTCTGACCCCAGGCATAAGAGAAAGACACTTGTATGTCCTCTTGCTTACTATAAAAGGAAGAAGACATATAGTTTTTCTTGTTAGGGGAAAAAAATATGACTTTTCATTTCCCCTTTATTTAAACATTGACAATAGCAACATGAGGTAAAACTATGAGTTTTAAGTTACAGAGATCTTGTTTTAAATCCTGATCCACAATTTACCTACTTATTTTGTGACCATGGGGAAATAACTTGAATCCTCTGAGCCCCAATTTCTTTTTTTAAAGCTATCTATTGCTATGAAACCAATGATCCTAAAACTAAGTGGCTTAACACAATAACATTTATTAGTTCTCATAATTCTGTGGTATGACTGGGAGGTTCTTCTGCTTCTTACAATGTCAGCTGGGCCCCTTGGAAGGTTGGAAGGTCCAAAATGTTCTCATTCACATGACTGGCAATTGCTACTGGCCTGGATAGGAGCTTAGCTGGGGTTGTTGGCTAGAAGTTTCAGTTCTCCTCCATCTGCGCTTCCTCACATGGCTTCTTGGGTATCCCCAGAAAGTGGGTTCCAAGAAGAAATATCCCAAAAAGACAAGTTCCACTATGTGAATATTTCTCAAGCCTCTACTTACTTTATGGGTGCTAGTGTCCCATTGGCCAAGGCTAGTCACATGGTCAGCTCCACTGTCACACATGAATGAATACTGGGAAGTGTGCTTCATTCCAGGGCCACTGAAGTCAATCACAACTTTCCTTAAATATTCCCGTCTCTTATTTTCCACTGAAATAGGTGTTTCTTTCTTTCCTGATCACTCTGTTTATTATTCCTTCTCCAGTGTTATTAATAGTTTCATATGTAAATACACGTAATGTTTATTTTTCCATTCTTATGATACTTCACTTAGAAGAATGGTCTCCAGTTCCATCCAGGTTAGTACAAGAAGTGTTAGTTCACCATTTTTTTTATGGCCGAGTAGTACTTCATGGTATGCATATGCCACATTTTATTGATCCACTCCTGTATCGATGGGCACTTGGGTTGTTTCCACATCTTTGCAATTGTGAATTGTGC
>CAUYSK010010369.1:0-11072 GCA_963575035.1 Avahi laniger | reverse complement strand
CTCCACCATGCCCGGCTAATTTTTTCTATATATATTTTTAGCTGTCCAATTAATTTCTTCTGTTTTTGGTAGAGACAGGGTCTCGCTCTTGCTCAGGCTGGTCTCGAACTCCTGAGCTCAGAACGATCCGCCCGCCTTGGCGTCCCAGAGTGCTAGGATTACAGGCATGAGCCACTGCGCCCGGCCATTAAATGAAGAATTTAAATAAACAATCATGGCCAACTTTTACTCCTGATTCCAGTGAAACAGTTGTTTGCATTCTGTCACATAATTATGTAACAAGAAGACTTCAGGAAGCCTCAATCTCCTTTAGGAGTGGCTGGTGAACCACAAAAACCCATCACAGAGAGGAGTGCACATGTAAGCTACTGGGGCCAGTGAGTCTGAACAAAAATTGGAAATGTTCCTGTGAGCCTTCAACCTAAGTAAACATCTAGAACCCAGAAAGAAATGTTAGTAGGCAAAAGAGCATTTTGCATCAAGTCAAAAATCCCAGAGCCTTCTTACCTAAATGATGTTTGGCTGCATACCCATGTTCACTAGTCATTATGGAAAGAATACTGGAGACCTACGAAAGCCCTGACTTCAGGGGCCACACCCAATGTTTCCCTACTGAAATGATAACAATAATGGCAATGACAACCACAATAATACTAATAATAAAGTGAAGGAGAACTTTTAGTTATACAGTATGAACTATAAGACAGGCACTATTCAAAGCCTTTACATAAATTAACTCAATTAATCCTCATAACAGCACTAAGGTAGTTACTATTATTATTCCCATTTTACACGGAAGAAAATTAAGGCACAAATACTCATTAGGTACCAGGCCACTGTGCTATATATATACTTTACATGTATCACTTTATTTAATCCTCATAGCCTTATGAGGGAGGTATTAAGGTTTAGAGGGATGAACTTTGTAAAGGGAAGAGCTGGGGTTAAAATCCAAGCTTTTGACCCTAGATCTTAATCATTGTATAATATAGTCTCCTTCTACTTTATGATACTATTCTTGTGATACCTGGCCATAATCCAACTGCTCAGAGATGGGCGGTGGCGTGGGCACCGTTACACCCTGCCCAGATATCTTTTCTGAGGCCCCCCTCGCTGCTGTGACAGACGGCTGCTAAAGCCCTTTTCCAGGGTCCAGCCCCTGCCCAGAAATGCCTGGGAAGCTAAGTCCTCTACTTCTCCCCACAGCCAATAGCAGACTGATGCTGGATGGAGCACAGAAGCACAGTCCCCTTGGCTCAAGATGTGACAACTCTGAGGCACCATTCACTCCGGTGCTCCATGGAGTCAGGCTGAGGCAAGACTTCAGCTGAAACCACCTCTTTGCACGGCTCTTCCCCTGCCCTGCCCTTCTCTGCTGCCCCTGCTCCATGACGGGTTGCTCTGGAGAGCCCTCTCCCAAGAAATCACTCACACAAGAAACCCTGCGTCAGGCTCTGCCTCTAGGGAACCCCACCTAAGAGACAGACAAGCTTTATCGAGCATGACATAGCAATGTCTTGGACTGCAATCCAAATTGCAATCCAATTTTTAACAGGAGGTACATAATGAAGTTCAAATCCTGTTAAAAATTGCTTCAATCGAAGCAGCTTAGGGAAAGCTTCAGAACTAATATTTGTTGGCTTTTTAAATAAAAGTATTTTGCCCTTTAAACAACCCCACATTTGTGCTTAAATGCCTCATATATATATATATATATATATTTATATATATACATATATAAATTGAAAACACAGGTCTTCGAGAGCACTTACTTCACTAAGGAAGCTTTGCGGCACAGCTTGTCAGCCCCCCTGTAGTAATTCACCAGCTGCGCCAGCCCAGGCTCGTGACCTGCGAAGGAAAGAGGAGGCTCAGAAGGGAAACAGGACAGGTGGGGAAAGACAGTGTCAGCACCAGCTCGCAGGAGGGAGAACAGTTGTGCCACACCCAGCTTTTCTTTCTCTCATTTCAGGACTGTTGTTAGAAATGAACAATCTTGTTTCTCTGTCCCCAAGGTCCCTCTTCCTCTCTGTACCTGCTGGCAACTCTTGCCCACCCCTCCAGGGATATAATAACATCAACATCGTAGGTCTGCCAAAGACCACTGCTACCTTTCTTGTTAGGGTAGAGGGTGCTGGGGGTTTTTCTATTTCACCTCTCCCTGAGGTATAGCACATTCCTCTTTTGGCTTAACACTTATGGACTTATAATCTCTGCACAGGGTGCCTACTTTCATAGAGTCGTGCTTTCCACATCCCCAACCTTGCCTTCTACAGCCACCAAGAAAGGTGGCAGAACTATGATGCTGCTAGCCTCAAACACATCTACCTCTGCAAGCTTCTAGGAGAGCCACTAAGAGGTGAAGGAGGGTAGCGGAGAGACCATGTCTACAAACCAGAAGCTCTGAGAACTTTCTTCTGTGCATCATCCCACAGGGAAACTCACTCTCAACAGCTCTTATTATATGTCCCCTTCTTTATAAAATTAGAGCAGAAAAGATACAAAGAAAAACAAATTTTTATTTAAAATAAAAAATGTTTTGTTTAAAATGCTAATAAAATGCATTGCATTTCCAGGAACAAAAATCAAAGTAAAACCAAACAGAGAGATATTGAGATGAAGATGTCAGAGATAAGAATAATTCATCTGAGAATGGCATACAGCCAAATCAAAAGTTTCAGGTAGGCATTAACTGGCTCTCACTGTCTCCCCAGGGCAGACAGACCTGACTCACACCTTCTCATTCCCTGGGCGCCAGCATTCCTGAGCTTTGAAATGGCTCTGTAAGCCTTCTCCTTGGGTTTCCCTGCAATGCACTTTAAGCAAAAGGTAAATATCCCGATGGTATATAACCATTTTTCATTGCGGGATGCTGTTTTCTTTACCGTAAAACCCAATTGTTTACTGATTATCTGCTGAATTTGTGGTTCCTATTTAGGATTCTGACCCTGTAAGTTTCTGCTTCTCACCCTTAGGCTTGAACACCACAGCAATGCCAATCACTCCTGCCTCTGCCCCAGGGCAGAGCCTTTTTTTTTTTTTTTTTTTTGAGACAGGTTCTCACTCTGCAGCCAGGGCTAGAGTGCAGTGACATCAGCATAGCTCATTGCAACCTCAAACTCCTGGGCTCAAGTGATTCTCTTGCCTCACCCTCCCAACTAGCTGGGACTACAGGCACATGGCACCACACCCAGCTAATTTTTCTAATTTTTGTAGATACGGGGTCTCACTCCTGCTCAGCCTGGTCTCGAACTCCTGGCTTCAAGCGATCCTCCCACCTTGGCCTCCCAAAGTGCTAGGATTACAGGTGTGAGCCACCATGCCCGTCCTTTTTCTGTTTTTCATATTAGGAGTCCATCTAAGCCAGGCACCGCCACGTCCAAACAGGAAATTAGGTCAGTAAGGGAAGTGGAAAATGAAAGGCAGAAATAGCTGTTTTCAACTATAAGCAGTTTTTCCTCTCCTTCCTTCAGGGAGGTATTCTCGTTACTGAAGGTTTCCCGAGACAGTTTAACAAAAGGGAATCTCCAGGCACATTTCCCATATTCTGAGATTTCTGGGGGTTCAAATCAGCCCTTCCATGGAGTCACCATTCTACATCATCAACTTGTATAACAATGAAAATTTGTTCCAGGTATATTCCAAAGAAAAAAGTTCAGTGATTTTATGCCGCAACACCCTTCATTCCTCAAACTGTTATGGTTTGTCACAGCTACAAGTGTAAAATGCTCTGTGTAAGGTCACCAATGGCTAGTCAACTCCAAAAATGGCCTGTTTTCAGTCTCTGCCCATTCAACCTCCAAGGACACCTATTACTCAAAACCAATTCCTCTCCTGGACGCAGCACATTGCTCTCTTTGAGTTGCCCTCCAACGTAGAGATGACTCTTTCTCCAGTACCAATTGTCCTCTTTTGTCCTTGGAAAACAATTGGCCCGCACCCCTGATGAACTTTGGTGAGGAACATGGCTACTCAGAGAGAGGCTGCACGTCCCAGACTACTGTGCAGTGAAGGGAGGCCATGAGACGATGCTCAGGTCAATGGGAGGTGAGTTGAACCAATCTGGACAACTCCTGGGTTACATCATTTACAAAGGAGGGCTGGTCCTGTCTTTTCTCCTGCCTTTCCTACCAGAGGTTATGTGGATATGGTGGTGCCCAGCCGGCTTCAACCGTATGAACTAAGGCAACTTCCCAGGGGAGAGAAGGGCAGAGACGAAGGCGAACCCAGCCTCACGTAAAACCTTTATTCAATGTACAATTGTGAAAACATATTCTTCAGTGAAACTAAGGAAAGGTCTAAAATCAGACACCCCTTCACCCTCCCCTGGGCTAGGGTCCCTTCTGAAGCTCCTGTTTTGGGAATCCAGAGGTCTTTCCCAAATTCCCTGACCGTTCATCTGAGCCTTCGGGTGGCAGAATCCTGAGGGGTTTCAACACCTGCACTCCGCACCCGCGCCAGGGAGGGAGGAAGCCCCAGTGCAGAAAAGCTGCACGGTGACTCCAGTCAGATGTCAGCCACCGGCTATGCGGAGCCGCGCTGCGCTCTGCTCAGTCCCGCCCACCTGCCCGACTTGGGGGGACGTTCGGGCCGGGGGAACTAGGATACGCGCGGCCTCAAGTCCCAGCCTCAGCGGCTGATGTCCCCCCGGCTGCAGGGACCGGTCACTGCCAGGAGACAGCTGCATTCCCGGGTGGCCGCACTGCGACTCCCGCTCCGAATCCGGAGACGAGAAGGCATTAACAACGACAGGTTTAGATCTTTCTGGATCCGTCTGATCTCCCCGAGAAGCGACGGAGAGGAAGATTTATGACCTTAAAAACAAAGGACTCGTTCTACCGGGCCGTGGGAGGAGTGGAGGGCCGCTCGGGGGCGGGGAGGCGGGAAATGGGGAAGGGCTCACCCAGTCTCCCGAAGGGCAGCCGGTTCCTCTCTCCCAGCATCAGGTTAAACCTGGGATTGTCTCGCCTCAGCCTCTTCCAGTGGCCGGTGGCGAGGAGCAGCCGGGAGACCTCGGCGTAGACACTGCTGTTCTCGTCGCGCACCACGAAGGTGTACATGGCGAAGGGCCGCGCGCCCGGGCCGCCCAGGCAGCCGCTGCAGGGACCCGCGGGCCGAGGCGGCTGCTGAGCGTGGACCCCGCCCGGGCGTCCCCGCTGCGCTCCGGCCGCGCCCCCGCGCCGGCTGGCCGCGCCTCCCGGGTCCCCGCGGCGCCGCGCCTGGGCGCCAGCGCCTCCGCCCGAGTGGAGAGCGCGGCCCGGACGCCCGCCCTCCCCGGCGGCCCCGCCCCCGGCCCGTGATTCCGCGCGGCCCGGCCCCCGCTGCGCCTGCAGAGGGCATGTGGGCCCCGGCGCGTCCTCTCCCGCTCTCTGGGCCGACTGGGACCGCGGAGGGTTGGGGTGCTGCGAGGCTGGGCGCGGCTTGCCGCAGCCCTGAGAATGTGCGGTGGAGAGCCGGAGCCAGGGCAGGTCCTCCGGAGCCCAGGGTCACAGCCCGGGGGTGGTGCCAGTGGAAGATCTTTTTTTGCACGGCTTGCTCTGGGTCTTCCTTGTTACCAAAGGACGTTTTATGGATAAAAACAAAAAGTTCTAAGGCCCAATCCTATGTCCAAGGGAATATGTGTTTCCCTTCCTCTTTGCTTAACGACTACTGAGAACTTGGAGCAGCTGTTGGTTTTGTTTAGGTCAAGTGCTCCCTTGTCTGCTGAAACCTCCCCAGTGGCGCACGGCCGAGGTGTGGGGGGCGACTTTAGACTCCGCTGGTGGAAACAGTCCATACAGGCCCCGGAGAGCCCTGGACTCCTCTCCTAGTCTTGCCATTTACTAGCGTTGGGCCACTCGCTTTCCCTTCTCCCGACCTTGATTTCCCCTTCTAAGGGCGGGTAGTGTTTCTTTAAAGTCCCCTAGGTTCTGATTCTAATTTCCTTTTAGAAAACCATTTTTAGTGCATTCGAGGGACAGAGAGAGGACAACGACTATCAGATTCCCGCAAACTTCCTGCATTCCTTCGAAGTATCCACATCAACCATGCACCTTACAATGTTTACTCTTGTTTAGAGAAAGAACACTGTGGGACCTCTCCCCATCCTGTTCCTCCTGTGTTCTTGGTATCTACCGATCATATTGTAGAAGCGCCCTCCTTCCGCCCATCTTTGCACAAATTGCGTGGGGCAGGCAGGCACTGGCGGATTTGCGCGCAACCTCCGTCCGTAGGCATTCACTAACTGTGGGGAGATTGCTCAGAGCAAAAATGGGGCAGGCCCAGAAGCGCAAGGTGCTTACAGCCCCTCCCAAGAGCTCTCCATCCATGAAGGATAAGAGTTGGCCGCTAACGCCCTGGCTCCCTCACCCCTCAAGTGAATCTGCAGGAAGACGCGTACTCGAGGCTCTACTTAAGCGGTTCTCTGTAGGATAACGAGCTCCAGTTGTCCACAACTGTAGATTGGTCTTCAACATACCTCTGTGGGTTTCCTTTCTCTTCCTGACTCACTATGCCGCTCCTCTACCAATGTTTCTTGGAATCACCTCCCAAATAAATTACCATATTTGCTTTTGCACTCAAGTCCTTGTCCCAGGGCCACCTTTGGGGAAGTCTGCCAAGACACTGCTGCTCTTCAAAGCCTATCATCTGAGTGACATCTGCTCCAACGTGCCCCATTCGTTCCTCTCCACCCACTCCTCCTGCACCATAGTTGGTTTCTCTCTGACACTCCACAGCCATGGCTCTCCTTAGGAACACCAATGACCTCTGAATTTCCAAATTCAGGGGTTACCCTTTTCTGTTTTCTCACTTTTTGTAATGAGCACCATTTTTGTTTGTTTTAGTTTTTGTACAGCAGTGGTCCCCAACCTTTTAGGCACCAGGGACGGGTTTCATGGAAGCCATTTTTTCCACGGATGGGGCGGCAGAGGTGAGGGATGGTTTTGGGGTGATTCAAGCGCATCGTATTTATTGTACACTTTATTTCTATTATTGTTACATCGTAATATATAATGAAATAATTATACAACTCACCATAATACAGAATCTCGTGCCACCACTGATCTGACAGGAGGGGAGCTCAGGCGTCAATGTGATCATGGGGAGCAGCTGTAAATATAGATGAAGCTTTGCCAGCTAGCCACCCCCCACCTGCTGATGTGTGCCCAGTTCCTAACGGGCTGCCTACTGATAGTGCTCCGTGGCCCCAGGGGCTGAGGACTGCAGTTGTGTGTACTCCTTATTTTCTTTTCTTGATAATAAAACCTCACCTTTCCCCTTAGAACCCTTTTTATGTAGTTTTTCTGGGACTAATACTGTCCACTATGGGCATAAGACAATGAATATCCAGGCTTGGCCCAAAAGGGAATAGTCCATCCCTTTTGCCATAGTGACTGGTAAAACGTAGGAAAGTGATCCAAATCAGGCCAATCTGATTCTCTCTAGGAATTTTCTGCCAGAGTTATGGAGAAAGGCTCATTTTTTATTTCAACTGAATTTGCACAGACAGAACGCTATCTGTGTGGGACTGCTTGCCACTGTCTTGCTATCTTACAGAGGGAGAACCCTATCTGAGACTTCAGCTTCCCATCCTCCCTAGCATTAGGCCTGGCCATGTGCATCTGTGAACATGCTCTTGCTAATAGGATGTGAGTGAGTGATGTGTATCCCTTCCTACTCTGGACCTTAAAATTTAGGTGTGCCCTTCTCCTTCTCCCAGAGACAAGACATACAGTCACAGTTATGATACTAGAGCAAAAAGATGTAAGGAATTTCCCAAAACTGGCTATGTACTGAATCATAAAGCAAACCCCAACAAATTTCAAAACACTGAAATAATTCTAAACACTTTCTCTGGCAACAATGGAATTAAGCTGCTTGGAAATTAAGCATTATTATATACTGATAAATACCCCATAAGTCAGTGAAGAAATCACAACAGTATGAGAAAATATTTTTTGGCTCAATGATAATAAAAATATGGCATATCAAAACTGGTAGCGTATAGCTAAAGCTGTGTTTAAATGGACATTTGCAGCCTAAAGTACATATGTTAAAAAAAAAAAGAAAGCCTGAAAATCAATTATCTAAACATCCATCTCATGAAACTAGAAAAAGAATAACAAATCAAACCCAAAGTAAGTGGAAGGAAAGAAATAACAAGGGAAGAAACCAACGAAATAGAAAATAAACGTACCATAAAAAAATCAACAAAGCCAAAAGGAGGTTTATTTATTTAAAAAGACTATTTAAATTGTTAAGCATTTAAGACCAATAAATGAAAGGAAACACAATAATAATTCCATTCTAATAATCAATATCAGAATGAAAAAGGAAACTCACTAGAGATCCTGAAGACATTAAAAAGAATAAGATACTATAAACGATTTTTGCCAATGAATTCAACATTTGGACAAAATAGACAACTTCCTTGAAAAATCCAGTTTGCCAAAAATGATACAGAAAGAAATACAAAACCTAAATAGTCTTACATCTATTAAAGAGATTGATTCTGTTCATAGATAAAATATATGTAGAAAACCCTACCCAAAAAACCTCTAAAGATTACACAAACACATATCCAAAAATATTAGAATTAATAAACAAATTCAGCAAAGTTTCAGAACAGTCAAAAGCAATCCTAAAAGGAAATTAAGAAAAGAATTCCATTTACTGTAACATCAAATAGCCAGTTCAGTAAGGTAAAATTTGAAAAAAACAAATAAAACTGTCATTTTTCACATATGAGGTGTTGTATACATAGCAAATCCTACAGAATCTACAAATAATTTGAATGAATAACCAAATATGGCAAAGTCACTAGATACAAGGTAAATATACAGATATAAATTTTATTTCTATATGTCAACAACAAAGAAACAGAAAATGAAATTTTAAAAGATACAATTTATAATAGCATCAATACATCTCAAATATTTAATAGGACTTTCTAATGAAAGCTGTGCAAGGTCTCTATACTGAAAACTACAAGATGTAATTGAGAGAAATTTTAAATTCACAAAATAAATGAAAGAATATACCATGTTCATGATTGAAAGATCCAAAATCGTTAAGGTGTCAAATTGATCTATAGTTTCAATACAATCCCAGACAAAATCCCTACAGAGCATTCATGGACATTGACAAGGCAATTCTAAAATTTATAAGAAATGCAAAGGACCTAGCATAGCAAAGGTGATCTTGAAGAAGAAATATGGAGGACTTACACTATCAGATATCAAGACCTAACTAGAAAAGTTACAGTATTTAGGTGCAAAACTATAGTAATTAAGGAAGTGTGATTTTGGCATAAGAGGAGACAAATGAACCAATGTAACAAATAGAACAATGTAACCCACATATATATGGTCACTTGGTTTATAACAAAGGTGACCTTGCAGATCAGTGAAGGCAAGGAAGGACTTTCCAATAGATGGGGCTGGGTCAATGGATATCTATATGGACAATAAAATCAATCTCGACCTCCTACTGTATACAAAAAATGTTGCAGATACATTATGATCTAATACATCTAAATTTGAAAGGGAAAATAATAAAGTTTTAGAAGAAAACAGGAAAAAAATCTTTATGATCTTGTACTAGGTAAAGATTTCTTAAAGAGGACACAAAAATCTTTATGAATAAAGGAAAAAAAATGCATGAATTGGCAACCTTAAAATTAATCTTTCCGAAGCACAGCATTCATCCCGTCTTTCCATACACCAAACACTGCAAAGGTTCATTGAAGCCAGAGTCCTGTTTCAAATTTATGGCCTTTCATTAAGCCTTTGCATTGTATCTTTCCTGCTGCATTTACCACATTCCTTCAGCCAAAGTCTTTGAAGTGCCCTGATCATCACCAAGATCAAATTACAGCATGCCAGATAGAGTTTTAATGTTGAATGTGCATTAAGCCCTTCCAAAATTGATGAACCATGTGCTAGATGGATTTTTAAATCTCTATTCATCAAAACCTTTCATTAGGAAGCATTTTCTATTTCACAATCATGCTGAATAAAATGAGATTTACTGTTATTTCAGCCTGACATCTTGGTTGCTCTTAAGCACTTTGGAGATAGGACAGCCTCACCCTTCAATTGAGCCTTTTGAACCCCACCCCAAGAAAAAATGGCCACTCACACTCTTCTATCCCCAGAGAACCTGCATGTGCTAACCTCACAGTGATAGGTTCAGTTTATGTTGTTACATTCACTCACTCATAAGGTCAAGGACCATGTTGTTTCAGCTCTACATTTTAGCATCTCACATAGGGCCTATGCCATGGAAGTTACTTAATAAAGATCTTTTAAAGGAGAGAACAAAAAAGTCCTGATTATAAACAATTGGTAAGATGAATTTTTACAATTAGGAAGTTAAACAAGAAAAGGATAAGCTCTCACAAAAGGAAGAGTTTAATTAAAAATTCTCTTTCTAGGTCAGGCACAGTGGCCCATGCCTGTAATCCCAGCACCTTGGCAGGCCAAGGCAGGAGAATTGCTTGAGACAAGCCTGGGCAATGTAGCAAGACCCCATCTCTAAAAAAAAAAATAATAATAAATTAGCTAGGCATGGTGGTGAGAGCCTGTAGTCCTAGCTACTCCAGAGGCTGATGTAGGAGGATCACTTGAGCCCAGGTGTTTGAGGTTGCAGTGAGCTATGACTGTACCACTACACTCTAGCCTGGGTGATAGAGCCAAGACCCTGTCTCTAAAAAAAAAAAAAAGTGCTGTTTCTGCCTTTCTTTGACAGGTTGGTTTCAGCAAACTCCCCTTGTATACCACGCTGTACAAACATTTACAGACAATGGATACCATTTTATTTTATTTATTTATTTGTTTTGAGACAGAGTCTCACTGTGTTACCCGGGCTAGAGTGCCGTGGCATCATCCTAGCTCACAGCAACCTCAGACTCCTGGGCTCAGGTAATCCTCCTGCCTCAGCCTCCCAAGTAGTTGGGACTACAGGCATGTGCCACCATGCCCGGCTAATTTTTTCTATATATTTTTAGTTGTCCAATTAATTTCTTTCTAATTTTAGTAGAGACGGGGTCTCGCTCTTGCTCAGGCTGGTTTCGAACTCCTGAGCTCAAACAA
>CAUYSK010010368.1:0-28278 GCA_963575035.1 Avahi laniger | reverse complement strand
TGCCACCCAGGGTCGTTACAAGGACTGAAGAGATGAGAGATGTGCTATCTCTAACTCAAATTTCCTTTGTCTTCCTGTGGAAATGCCCCCCACTCACCTGCTAAATCCTTCCTCCTAGTCCAGGCAGGCAGTGTGGAGCAGACATGGTAAATGAAGGAAGAAGTAACCTCTGCTTCTCTCTTTCAGTGCAACGGCTGGACATGGTACCTTGCCAATGACTTCCAGTTCCATCTCACAACACTGGTGATCATCTTCGTCCACGGAAAGTGGGTCCAACTGGGACAAGTCCTTCTCCTCATGTGGTCTCTTTCAAAAAACACTTAGAGGCCAGGCACGGTGGCTCACGCCTGTAATCCTAGCTCTCTGGGAGGCCGAGGCTGGTGGATTGCTTGAGCTCAGGAGTTCAAGACCAGCCTGAGCAAGAGCGAGACCCCGTCTCTACCAAAAATAGAAAGAAATTAATTGGACCGCTAAAAATACATAGAAAAAATTAGCTGGGCATGGTGGCACATGCCTGTAGTCCCAGCTACTCGGAAGGCTGAGACAGGAGGATTGCTTGAGCCCAGGAGTCTGAGGTTGCTGTGAGCTAGGCTGACGCCATGGCACTCTAGCCCCGGCAAAAGCGTGAGACTCTGTCTCAAAAAAAAAAGTGTCACATTTAATGGAAAGATTTTACCAATGAGCTTTAAAAAAAACATAGCTAAAATCAAAGAGTCATGTACTAATAAAACAGATCATTGAACATTGTATTAATAGCTTTTTCCCTAAAACACTAATTACCTTTATCCCTATGTAACATTCTGTACAGTGAGCTTAAAGTTTAATTCATTATAGAATTTTTAGAAATCAACCTCTGATGTACAGATGATGATCCCTTACATTTGTCAAGATCAGATATGTTAGTAGCTGTTTGGTAGTGATGTGAAATTATATTTAATGGCATTAAGTCCTAAAGCACTGTGTACCCCTATTAGCATGCAGGTGCTAGAGCCTGTTTTTACCTTGGTAGGCCACTGATAAGAAGATTTAAATGACTGTGGGAAGATTTTTGCTCCAGGGCAAAGAACTCAATAGAAATCCATTTCTATAACTTGTGTGTATGGTATTGAATGACATAAACTAGTGGTGGAATGATGTAGTCATTCATATGTAAAGATTCTTCCTAGGAGCTGCCTGGGTCTGATAAGGGAAGGGGATGGGGGGAAATGCTTTTATAGTATGTGTTTAAGCCTTCCAAGAATTACCCAAACAGATACTACTCATTACACTATTTTCCCATCCAGCGAGAAATATGTCCACAGGCAAAAGTATCTTTATCTAATTTTGAAGTGATTGTTGTTTTACTACAAAGATAGCTTCTGGAATCGCTGATGTGATCCTTGTAAAAATGCAAATTGTATTAACTCCACTGCTGCTTATCAGATGTATGAACTTCTGCCAGTAAGCAATGCAATATGATCAAAAGAAAAACAATTTACATCTTGGTTTGAACAACATTTCATAAATAGATTTTTATGTTAGCTCTTCTACCTCTGCACTCTGAACCTATTTGAAAGAATATATGAAGGTTAACATCATTTATTTTAAAATATTGTGTATACGTATTTGGAACAGTGCACTTTTGCAGATTTATGGACCATAAGTTAAAATTCCAAGATGTCATCATTCTTTTATAATCTGTGTCCAGTGCCATTCCAATTGTTGTTATGGCTTAAAGAGATGCTTAGACAGCATGGATCTTACCCTTCTTCAGTTAATCAAGAAAAAAATTACTGCTTGCGTGTTATTTTAATTTTTTCCCCCAAGAAAAAAGACATTGTTTTTAGTCACTTATGGTTGGGGGGTAGTGTGTGTGTGTGTGTGTGTGTGTGTGTGTGTGTAGCCATGAGCTTTAACTAGGTACCTGTTTGTCATTTTAATTCCAAGCTCCTGTGTCACGGTAGGGGAAGGATTCGATGTTGTGACCATTGAGACATGTTTCTTTTTCCCTTTTAGTGCCCCTTCTTTGTTGATGCCACTTGCCGGAACTAGAGCATCGGCTTCAATGGATAAATATGCTGTTTTTAAAGGAATTGCAGCTGACAAGTCCTCTGAAAATACTGTTCCACTTGGAGGTAAAAACAGTTTGTAAATTCCTAAACCTATGAACGTAACATTAAATTGTATGACTCTTTAAGTGGCGGCCTTTTATGTTAAATGTGTAAAATGCTTTTGCTACATGTTAAGTATGTTCTGTTAACTCAATCTGCCTTACTTCCTTGAGCTGTGATCTCACGGTTCCTGACCTTGACTGAGCTTCTGTCTTTCCGTTCTAGAGCATGGTGATAAGTACAGTGCTTTCAGAGAACTCGAAAGGGAGACAACAGAGAATAAACCTTTAGGTAAGTTTTTGGATAGATTATTTCCATTTTTTATAAAAGAGATTTTTTTTGATGGTTCTTTCAGTGATACTCCTGAACATTATTTTATTTTGTGTGCATATGTGTGTTTAGGAGGAAAAAACTAAATGGATAAAATAATATGGTATAGTAGTGATGTTTATGATAGAGACTCAGACTACCAGTATTTTCAAAAAACCTTAATTGGTAGCTACTATGTTTAATAAACTGAGTGGAGGATTATCTTGTGGAGAGGGGATAAGACTTTTTGTGGCTCTGGAAATGATAAGGAGGCAAATGTGGTTTAGTTATTGGGAATTATTTTCTAAAATTTAGGGCAAATCCCAGATCCATGCAATTTCCTCTGAGGATAGTACATTCCCTTTTACTGGAAGCCTGCAAGTGGAGTTAGATTCCTGTATCAAAGGAGAACTGTGACTACTTTTACTTATTGTAATGTTCAACAAGACTTGAACTGTTGGCAGTACAGCAGTCTGTGGACTGCAAGAGGCTGCAACTAGTGTTTTACTTTTCAAGATTTTTTTTTCTGTTACTGTTGTGGTACCTGGGACTATTTTCTTTTTTTTAAGTTTCTCAATCTTTGGAAAGAAAACATTTTAGAATATTGTCATTAAAAATAGCTCTGATAAGGTATGATCACAACTACATGTCATAAAGCAGGCAGGTTCAAGATACTTTACATTCACAGGGGTATGATACAGTACTGTATTACTGGCTATAATACTGGAGGATACAATTAAAAAGGCATTACATGAGACTTGAGTCGACTTTCCAGCAGCGGGCCCAGAGAAAGGTATGACACAGGTCTGGTAAAGAAGTGCACCTTCCGAGATAGGATTTCCTTCATTAGTTACACAAGTATAGGTACTCACTTCTCCTCATGAACATCAGCTAAAAATCATTTAAACACAAACAAAACATTGAATTCATACAAAGATGACCAAGTAGAGGAAAGCAAGACTCAACCTAACTAGTATTTACCAAATCTGTTGTGTTTGAATGATGAGAGCTCCACTGAAGAATGGGGGTGCCAGTTAACACTTCAAAGCTTCGGGCCATGACCAAAACACAGCATCATTTCCAACAGAAGCAGTAGTCAAACAGTGCTCCCTTGATATGTTCAAAGATGCTGACATCAGTATTTAATCATCTGCTCACTCATCCAGGAAGAAGGGGAGATCAGTTACTAGACTTTGCTTGTGTTCAACTCAGTTACCACTTGATAAGATTTTCAAGATTGACTGTAATTTAATGAGAAAGATGGAGGTTTATGTGCATGTGTGGTTACCATCTCTAATAGAAGGACTTACAGTGAAAGGGAATATAGAATGATAATTTGAGAGCCAAGTATGTAAAAACTGCAAGTTATGTTTGTGGTTAAATCCCACTAGAGACATGAGGTGTAGAGTTTAGATAATGCATAGGCCAAATTATGTTCTCCAAAGTTTACCTACGCATACTATGAAATGTATATACTCTAATGAGGATTTCCTTCTGGAAGCAGTACCACATTCTACCTTTATGTACTAAATGGTCAAACTTGGGACATCCTTCAAAAATCATTTATTTCCACCCTCTGCTTAGGGTGGGGGAGATAAATGAGGCAAGCATGGTTGAAACCATACTACTTGGTTGGACGTGGTGGCTCACGCCTATAATCTCAGCACTTTGGGAGGCTGAGGCAGGAGGATCAGCTGAGGCCAGGAGTTTGAGACCAGCCTGGGCAACATAGTGAGACCCTATCTCTACAAAAAATTTTTTAAAGAATTAGGCAGGCATGATGGCACATGCCTGTAGCCTCAGCTACTCAGGAGGCTGAAGCAGAAGGATCCCTTGAGCCCAGGAGTTGGAGGCTGCAGTAAGCTATGATCACACTGCTTCACTCCAGCCTGGATGACAAAGCAAGACCCTGTGTCTAAAAAAAGAAAGAAAGAAACTGCTCAAGAGCCAGGCATAGTGGCATGTTCCTGTAGTTCCAGCTACTCAAGAGGCTGAGATAGGAGGAGGATCATTTGAGCCTAGGAATCAAGTCCAGTCCCAGAATATTGTCATTTTTATTTGCTTGCTTTCATTCTTACCTTTTTTTTCTTTTTGAGACGGGGTCTTGCTATGTTGCCCAGGCTGGACTTGAACTCCAGGAACAAGTGATCTTCCTACCCAGCCTCCCAAGTAGCTGGGTCTACAGGCACATGCCACTGCATCCAGCACCATTCCTATCTTAACTTTAATTCTAAAGTCTTCCAAGTAGGGTTGCCAGGTTTGTTCATTTTAGGAGAATGTGTTTGATTTTCCTAAATGGTGTATCTTTTTTATATTCTCATTAAAAATACATTGGCTAGGGTTGAAAGTATGGGTTAAGAAAAAATTTTAAAAATTCAGAAAAAGGTACATTGGCTTGACTTCATCAAAGTATGTTAGTATCTTAGAATTTATGAACAATCTTATAGTATTGGGTTCAGAGCTGTGGGTTTTCTTAGGTTACTGAATAGTAGATTTTAATATTTCCTTTTCTCTACCTCTACAGTTCAAGCCATGAGTAAAACATTCTATAGGCCGGGCACGGTGGCTCACGCCTGTAATCCTAGCTCTCTGGGAGGCCGAGGCGGGTGGATTGTTTGAGCTCAGGAGTTCGAAACCAGCCTGAGCAAGAGCGAGACTCCGTCTCTATTAAAAATAAAAAGAAATTAATTGGACAACTAAAAATACATATAAAAATTAGCCGGGCATGGTGGCGCATGCCTGTAGTCCCAGCTTCTCGGGAGGCTGAGGCAGTAGGATCACTTGAGCCCAGGAGTTTGAGGTTGTTGTGAGCTAGGCTGACGCCACGGTACTCTAGCCAGGGCAACAGAGTGAGACTCTGTCTCAGAAAGAAAAAAAAAAAATATTCTATGTAGAGAAGTGACACTTCTTATTGAAATTTTAGCAAAAAGTGTTCTCTTTTGAGATTTTGGGTACCTAAAAACTGACAGAGAAGCAAACTTACAAGAATTCAGAAGTTAACTGAAAAACTGCTTGTGAAATAATATGCTTCTTGTGCCTTCTGATAGGCAAGCTTCCAATGACAGCAATTCATTTATTTGCCAAGAAATTCTCTTTGTTCTTGAACTTGTAAACCCACCCATTTTTATTTCCTTTTAACCCTTTCACTCAGCTTACATTTCTAATGGAAAAGTTTACAATTTATCAGTAAGTTTAGTTTGCTGTGTGATTTTTCTTTTTTCCAAATAACAAAGCAAAACTTGTCAATTTCACAGAGAATTCAGTTTAAAATTTAGGCTATGATAAAATCGGCTGCTTATCACCCTTTCATTTCCAGAAATAATACAAATATAATCAGTGATATACTTAATCTAAAAATCTAGGATGATTTTTAAAAATCATATAACTATTTCTCCTGTCATTTGTGAAATTGACTTTAGTTTTATTGGTAGTATGTCTTACAAATGTAAATTTCAGGAAATCTGAGTGCCGTTCCTCTCTTTCTAAAATTTTCCTAATATTAGATGGATTAGATGGATTTCTCTGTGATGAATTATACTAGTCAATTGATCAAGTATCTAACATTAGGAAGAAAAATGAGCTTGTATTACTTTCAATGCTTTTTTTCATCTGATATTTCAAAGAATATGTTATAAGTGCAGTATATTTAAAGGCTGTTATTTTATATGATAATTTTAAGAATTGGATTTTGGTTTTAAATACATTTTTATGGTTCATATGCTTCTACATCTCATCGTTAGGGAAAAACAGAATTTTAAAAATGGGTGAGGAAATTAAAGCTTATATCTTAATTTATAAATCTCCAGAAATGGCAGTCATATTTTTTAATAATGAGTGATGTTGGTTGGTATAGCGATACTTACATTTGGTTCATCTCTGGTTTTTATTATCTAGTATTAGCTGAGTAGATTTTACGGTAGACTTTTAAATACTGTTAGAGAACTGAGTTCATCTATATCCTAGCATCATACCTACGAGCAAAGAAATGAAACCATTTTTAAGTATCATAGACCCAGATTTTTATCAGTGTCTTAACTGAGTCTGTTTAACTATTCATGAGACATATGTAAGTACCTATTTTCTCAAACCAAGAAATAAAAATATAAAATTCTGTCAGTAACCCCATCCTCAGAGTAGCATAATATAAACAAAGGTCTAAATCATATCCTCTGAAACTTAAAATAATGGAGTTGGTATTTATTCAAATCCCTGTGAATTTTAATAAATAAGAATAAATGCTCATTGGTCAAAAATTTTCATGAAAAGTTCCCTTTAAATTAATACCTCCATATACTTGAGCAAGACCATATAGTATCTAATGTTATTCTTAAAGTGCCCAGTTGAACCAAGTGTTGTATATCCTGAATATTAGATGTAGGATTTCTCATAATACTTTATTGATGCCTCTAGTTTTGTTAGTTTTTTTTACCATGTAACATGTTTTATCTTTAAAGTGTGTGTATGAGTGTGTGTGTGTGTGTATGTATTTTTTTTTTTTTTTTGGAGACGGAGTCTCTGTTGCCCAGGTTAGAGTGTGGTGGCGTGGCATCATCATAGCTCACTGTAACCTCAAACTACTGGGCTGAAGTGGTCATCCTGCCTAAGCCTCTGAGTAGCTTGGACTGCAGGTGTATGCCACCACACCTGTCTAATTTTTTTATACAGGGTTTTATCTTGTCACCAAGGCTGATCTCAAACTCCTGGCCTCAAGCAATCCTCTCACCTCAGCCTCCCAAAATGCTAGGATTACAGGCATGAGCCACAGTGCTCAGCCAAAGGGCCAACATTTTAACATGCCTCTCTACAGGAACCTCCAGCACCTATTTTTTATTCTATTGTATGCTTGGCTAGCTAGCCATAGGAACAAAAAGTCTTGAGAGCAGTGCTTTTGGCCAGGCAAAGGATCTGAAGCTGGGGGAGATAACACACTAAAAGCTTGAGCAAATGAAAATGGTACTGTTAGTTACTTTCAGTTTGATTTCTGTTTATTTCAGTATCACTAGACTTCAATGTGGAAATAACCATGGAGTTCAATAACGTTTAAACTGTAATTGAGTAATGTCAAGCCAGTGAGAAAAAATCAGTAAAATTATGCTTGCAATTTAATATGCTGTGCATTATGTCATTTTCAGTTCAGCATTCTTATTCATTTGACTGTGTTTTTTCTTTCAGGAGAAAGCTTTGCAGAATTCAGATCTGCTGATGATGGTTTCACCGATTTTAAAACAGCCGATAGTATATCACCACTAGAACCACCAACAAAAGACAAAACTTTTCCAGCATCCTTCCCCTCAGGAACTATACAACAGAAACAACAAACACAAGTGAAAACTCCTCTGAACCTAGCAGACCTAGATATGTTTTCCTCAGTTACTTGCAGCAGCGAGAAACCATTATCTTTTTCAGCTGCAGTCAGCACATCAAAATCAGTTTCCACACAACCACAGCCAACAGGTTCTGCTACAACTACGACAGCATTGGCATCAGCTAAGGCTTCTAGTTTGGCCGATGATTTTGGAGACTTCAACCTTTTTGGGGAATATTCTAGTCTTGCATCTGTTGGGGAGCAGGATGACTTTGCAGATTTTATGGCTTTCAGTAATAGCTCTATTTCGTCTGAGCAAAAGGCAGATGACAAATATGATGCCCTTAAAGAAGAAGCGAGTCCTGTTTCTCTAACCAGCAACGTGGGTAGCACAGCGAAGAGCGGACAAAACCCCACGGCCACGTCCACCAAGTACGATGTCTTCAAACAGCTTTCTCTGGAAGGATCTGGACTAGGTGTTGAAGACCTGAAAGATAACACTCCTTCGGGAAAAAGTGATGATGATTTTGCTGACTTCCACTCCAGTAAATTTTCTTCCATGAACTCGGACAAATCCCTGGGAGAGAAAGCAGTGGCTTTTAGGCACACCAAAGAAGACTCTGCTTCAGTGAAGTCCTTGGATCTCCCTTCCATTGGTGGCAGCAGTGTTGGCAAGGAGGACTCTGAAGACGCACTCTCTGTTCAGTTTGACATGAAATTGGCTGATGTGGGAGGAGATCTTAAGCATGTCATGTCTGATAGCTCTTTGGATTTACCAACAGTTAGTGGCCAGCATCCTCCTGCCGCAGGTGAGGAATTGGTGAGATTGCTCTGGTGATGGTGACATAGATTCAGAGATGATTCTGTGGGTGTTGATTTACGTAAGAGTAAGGCTCTGGCCCTTTATGAATTTCTAATAATTAACCTCTTTATTGCCAGTCTCCTTAAAGCAGTGTTAAATTTGATTCTATGGCTACTTGGATGGATATGTGGATACTGTGACTAATGCGGAACTTAGATTGGATAGCTAAAATATTTTTATTTTTGAAATCTAACACCAACCTGGTATGAGAGGCACATAAAAACCACCTGCTAAATGAACCCCACATTGCCAGAAATTTTATTTAATATAAAGACTTTTGCAGTGTCAGCAATGTTCCTCCATTTCTGTGAGTGAAATCAGTGTTTCCCTCTCCTTTTTCCCTCTCTTGGGCATATTTAGCAGCTGCCAATACAGTACTCTGTTTAGTTTACAGAAACCAACTCTTGTTAGGTCAAGAAAGTAAAAATTTCTAACCAGTTGAAGTGCAGTTTGCCACATCCCTTCAAGAGAAGAAGAGGGATACACTTCTGGAACAGGCACAAAATTAAAAAAAGAAGAGAGGAGGGAAAGAGCTTATAAATGGATATTCTGTATGTCAGGGTCTGCAAGGAAGAGGGCATGTGTTGTTAGTGGAATCCAGGTACTGTTTTCAGAGTTAATTCTATTACTGGAAATATTAAGTTGTAACAAATCCGTAGATGCTAGAATAGGGTAACTACTAACTTTCTGATAAAATGTATGAAAACATCTTATTAGGGAGCCCTCTTTCAATTCTGTGCAAATTTACATGTAGCAGTTTATTCTCTCATCCAACTTCCTGTCATAAAAACTAGATTCCCAAGTGTCCTAGTTTTTGTTTTGTTTTTTGATATGCATATAGAAGGATAAACCTATTTTGTGGCCTTTAATAATGAGAAATATCTCAGTATTACTGTATTATTCTAGAAAATGTATTATGCATATGAAGGGTTTGGTTTTTTGTTTGGTAACTGGAAAGGGACACACAAGACACTTCCAAGTTTACAGATTCAGGCAGAAATTGTAAAGTACTATAGCTTTTGCACATATATCAAATTGGTAAATCAGGAAACAAAACTGCGTCCATCCTTCAGTGATTGAAATATTGGAGGGATTCTTAAACAGGGTGCTGGATCAGGGGCAAGTTAGCAGAGACATCACATATTTCACGCTGCTGCTTGCTAAGGTATTTTCCAAGTGCAGTGGGCGGTCTAAAGAGCTCCTTGTGCCCTTGACTGTCTACTTTCTTTTTTTTGTACTTCTCAGAAATTTTCTTATTTTTTTGCTGCTGCTCGTTTGAGAAAGTGATTTCGCTTTTCTTTTTTTGTATGAGCTGCTTGAGCCACAGCAGTTGGTTGCAAAGTGCTCTGTTTTCTGAACAACAATATTTGATTTTTATTTAAAAATCTCATAACATGTATACTAGCCTTTTGGACTCTGACATTATTAATTAGAAGCTATTTTTCTGAAAGTGAATCTATATTCTTTCACAGTGCCAAGCTAGATGTCTTTATGAGATGAGTCTAATCCGGGTTTGGGGTGTCTTTTTTAAATTTTTTCCATTTTCTTTGGGGAGGGGAGGTTGGTTTTTTGACTAAGCTTGTTCTTATTGACCTGTTAAAATAATCTTCTGTGCTCATGTTCTTTTATGTATGTTTGGAACATTCCCAGCTTGGAACCTGTAACATTCAAGCCAACTCTCTTCAGTTTGAGGATATTCTTAAAAGCAGATTGTTTCCTCCCATTGATCTGTAAACCTGTCGGAAAGGAGCAGTATCCCTTTAGAGCGGTTGTTAAAAGGGGTTGATGTCTAACCAATGAGCTGTAGAGCTGGTGAGCAGAATTGCTGCGTAAATGTATGGTAGAGGGTAAATGGCAGGGACTTCTTCAGTGTGATGTGGTTTTATTTTATCCTCATATTTACCACAGTGTCTCTTGCTCTCTTAGTTTGAGGGTTAAAGGTATTTCTTCTTGGAGAAATAAGAACTGAGCTGATGAAAAGAGAATAAAACCTAGTAGACTGCTATCCGTGGACCTTGATCCTGTTTAGAAACCCTAACTTAACTCTGAAGGGGATACTGTCTCTTTTAACTCTTGCTATAATTCTTTGTATGGAAGGTAGATAATACTAATAACATTGCCTGATTTTTCTGCGTATTATTACATTTAACCCATTGAGCTCTTGCTGCATATACTTTTAACTAAGTTGCTTTTTACCCCCCTAAATTTAATCTCTCTGGCACTGAAGCAACTGTGTGCAGTCATTACGATCATCTGGTTTTATTGGCAGCAAGAGCTTACCCTCATTTGTGACATTCTCAAAGAGTTAGCAAGACTTCTGTAGCTAGCTACCTACCTACCTGTAAAGTAGCTCTTCTTTGACATTGCAAATCTTTGTATTTTAATTAGCACCTTTTTGGGGGGCTGCTTTTCTGATGCCTTTTTTTTTTCAATTTAGACATTTTCTGTGTGAATGTGCCTTCAAACTTGCTTTAGTATATTCCTCTGCAAATACTGATCTGCATGCTTATTCTGATGACTTCTTTTCCAGCTCTTCTGTACCACTCTCTTTTGTGATCTGTAAGTCCTGTGTTAATAAATAATTCTTTGGCATATTTTGAAAGTGTGGGGATGTGTGTAATTTGTACTTTTTCAGGGTTAGACCAAAGAAATACCTGGCTGGTATCAAGTTTAAAGCTATAGTATCGGTCTGACACGATGGCTCACGCCTGTAATCCTAGCACTCTGAGAGGCTGAGGCGGGAGGATTGCTTGAGCTCAGGAGTTCAAAACCAACCTGAGCAAGAGCGAGACCCCTTCTCTACAAAAAATAGAAAAATTAGCCACGCATAGTTGCCCAGCCTGTAGTCTCAGCTATTCGGGAGGCTAAAGTGGGAGAATCGCTTGAACCGAGGAGTTGGAGGTTGCTGTGAGCTATGATGAGGCCACTGCACTCTAGCCCTCTAGCCCTGGGAGCAGAGCGAGACACTGTCTCCAAAAAAAAAAAAAACACTATAGTATCCTCTGAGACTAGAGGGCTTTTCCCTTTTGTTCGTTTCCTCAAACACCTGTCTTCTAAGATAGTATTGGTACATTTTAGCCTTTGCCCCTTATAATTTCATTGATGTAAGGATTTAACGTGGCACTAGATTTGAAATACAGTTTAAATTTAAAAAAGTGTTAACTTTACACTACTTTTCATAATAGGGAGAGAGAAAATATATTCCAGTTCGTTCTAATGAAGAAACTGAATATATTTTATTGGCGAGGGGGCCTGCCTCTGCTTGTAGTTACATTAAGAAAAGAAGGGGAAGGTGAGAAAGAAAACCTAAGAGTGGAGTGTTGGGGAAAGAGAGACACAGATACTAGATAAATAGATATTTATAAACTTAATTTAAAATAAATCATCAAATGATATTGAGATGGACTTCTGAGCACAGTAAATGTAAACTGAATTTAAATTGATAATCTACACAATGGAGGGTGTTTAGTGTTAATACCAGGAAGTCTTTAGGACTGAACTTGATTCGAATTTGAAATTGGCTACTCCATCCTCTGATTCCAGAGCATGTTATCGTTCTAACTTCAGAATGTAGTATGAAGCAAACCTCAGTCTTTTTTTACTCATACCACATAAAGCAAGTTCTTAAAACAACTTTAGAGGATATGTCAAGTAACTTTGAACCATTTTCATTTTGAAAAAAACAATTTCTAGAAGGATCAATGTAAGTTAGCAACAAAAGTGGGCCAAACTTGGAAAATATTTTCTCCATTTTAGAATATAATAATAGCAAAAATCCTTGGAAATATTATTGTTTTTCAGGTCAGAAGCCCAAGACCAATAAAAACCTTGAGGGGAAAAAAAGGGCTATTTCCATGGTTTAACATTTTTATTCTTATGTTTTAAAGCTTTTAGTTGTTTGTTCTTTTTTAGAATTTGGGGAAGAAAGGAAATTAAATCGCTGAATATGAGGATTTTTGAGTAGGATTCCTGAGGGATATTGTTTTTGAAATATGCCATTTGGGAAAGTAAAAAGTTGCTTGTTGGGTTTTAGATTAACTCTAAGAAAAGCCAGGCTTGCCGTTCAAAATATAGTGTCGTCCAGAGCATAAAGCTTTAGAAAGTTGAATTTTAAAAGTTGGTTTCAAAAACCTTGTATAAACGAGTTACATTTTAATTATGATGTGATCTGATGCTAGCAAATTTGGAAGAAAGAGATCTTAGTGTAGCTTTCTTCTAGTGTAGCTTTCATCGGGCTGCCCTTTGTTTGGGATTTTCCTGTGCTTGTGTGTAAGACCAAGGCTGTTCGGGCTGAGGAATTCCTTTGTCAGTGGAATTTCCTAATGCTAGAGTGGTCCATCAGGGACTCTTATTTTAACTCCTTACTGCATTTATCTGATCAGGCTACAGAAAATGACTGAATATATAACTGTGTGTAAAGCATGTATTCACAAATTGAGCAATTAATGTTCCCAAAGTAACATATTTTTTAGGGAGGTAGTTTTAATCATACAATGATATAAATGTCTTTTTCAATAAAGACTTGAAGAAGTCTATGTTACAGGTTCAAACAAACAAAAAAATACCATTCTGTTTACCCCAACACCAATAAGATATGGTGAGTGCTTGACATTATATATCAGTGCCTGAGAAGTTATACAAATATATTTATGTTCTACAGTCACTCTACTGTTCGTGTTAAAGTCCTGGCTGATTTTTGGAAGTAGCACAGGCACATGAAGGGAACCCTGGCAACATCAAAGAAGCTGTGCTAAATCCTGCAATAACTCAAAGAATCGAATTATTTTTAAAGAGCCGTTCCTAGCTCTTTGATTTTCCATCGTTGGAGTACTTTTGATAAATTGTTTCAGAAACTGTTGGCCCTGTAACTTTGAGAGCATGAGAGGGTCGTGCACATAGGACAGTCTGCTGGATGTTGCGCTCACTTGCATGGCCGAAGAGCCCTATTGCGGTTGCCCTCTTCTGTGCTTACTTAGTTGTCTTTTTGATGCAATTTTTATTTATTTATGACCATAGGCCGTCCCACGGTATATCCCGACTTCATTCCTTGGTCTTCTAAACTCCTCTGACGTAAAATATCCACAGGTTTGCCAATTTTCTTTTTTGAACTTAAAACACTGAAACGAAAACCTGAAGTTGCTCACAATAGTGCAGATATAATTTAAACCATAGAGTTACGCGAGTCAATACCAATGAAGAATGGAAGGTTTTCATGCAGATGAAAATACCTTGGAAGGCAATTATACAGCAGCACTTTATAGCCTGTCACACACTGTGATCACTTTCGTTCCTGTTTTCTTCAACAACACCTGTCAGGGTGTTTGAGACTTATAGGACAAAGACCAGGTTTTATAGTTTATATAGGATATGAGTATGACTGATCTCATAGATAGATCCAAGATAGAAGAGGGCCTAAGGTAGAACAGGGCCAAGGGTGGAGAGAAACTGAAATGTACAAATATTTCATGGTTTTTGCTTTAGTAAGTGAAGTCTGGATTAAATCAGTATTGGAAATTAAAACATATTTCTTCCTTAGTCAAATGAACATTTTTATAGCTATAGAAAACACTTGAGAATAGTGGAATTTGCACGTATATCTGCTTTCTTCTTTCTCTAAACTCCTTCAACAACCAGTATCTCTTAAAAACCTGGGCATATGCTTACAGCTTTAGAAAATGTCCGTGGGACTGAGTATGGCCTTCTGTGTCCTGTAGCGACAGCTCACATTCTTTGTTCCTAGAAATACCTTGAACAACATCCATTCAAAAGGGATTTGAATAGAGGTTATAGAAGAGACTGATAGGGTTACTTGCCAGCATAAGCAAGAAATCCATGTCTTGATTTGAGATCCATGATGGAAAACAGATTGTATAGTTTATTCCTTTGGCCTTTGTAATAGGACATTCCTGGTTGCAAACAAATACATGTATTAAAGCACAGAATTTGGTGTATTATCTGTGTGCAATTGCAGTTCAACCTAGCACAGTCTAGGAGTCATCCAGAGAATTGGAAATACAGTAGTGATTTTCTGTTCATTTTATTGCATTCATTCTCCACTTTTTTCCCTTTTTTTCTTGCCATTTTCAGAATTCAGCTATCAAATTGAAAACTCATCTATAGTAACTTCAGTGATTAAAACATAAAATGTGGGTTATTCCACATCATTCTTCCAGACAAGGCTTCTATCACTTATGTTGTAGGTCTTACAATAATCTTTAATATTTTGAGACCATTATACAATAATACATATAATTGGACTGTTTAGAAAATGTAGAACTGTTAACATAGATAATAAGGAGTTTTCTTCCTTTACCTGAATTGAACCAGTGTACCACATTTTTCTTAGAAAATGGTTTACAAATATTGACTATGCCAGGAGAGACTACTCTCTCTATATTATTTATAAATGCTAAGGTTTAGGGATACAGTGTTCTGTCTCACATTCCTCATATACTGTCAGTTTTAGTACTTATGTGTTCAAATGAATTACACTTTAGTAAATTACTTTTTCACATTATAGTAGCCAATAAATAAGCAAAAGTAATTTAAAACTCAACTTCGAAGGTTTTTAGTGAACCTCGTGTAGTGAACTCCTCATTATTTTTTTAAAGTATAAAATATTTCATTTTAAATCTTTGCTTTTTTAGTCTTTATTTGGTCATTTCTGTGAATTGTTCCAAAAGGTAAACTTATATGCATATATATCATTTTTAATAAAAATAAGATTTATTAAAGACCTGTATAGTTTTAAAAGGTCTTCAGTTAAGATAATCCCTTATTACTTATAATGCCTTTTACCTGATTATATTGGTCATTCCAGTTTTTTTAAAAAGGTTTTTTTTCTTGTTGCATAATTACACAAAAGGGTCTTTTGATTACCATAGCAACTTGGTTGCAGTGTTTGAACTGGAGCTATCTTTTCATTAAATTTATCTTTGGTCTCCAGGAAAATTGCTACTCTTTTAATAGATGAGATTCTAGGAGCAGTTCCTGCTGTATTATGGTTTCCCAGAAGAGCTTTCTGGTAGAGTCTAATAAAAATATCTGTATTGTGAAACATTCTTCTGAATGTAGCCCTTGAAGGACTAGTCTTGTGTTTAACAGCATCTGCCCTCTGATTCAGTTTCACTCATTTGAGTCTGGGCACCTTCTGATCCTTTTAAATAATGGGGAGAAAAACACTGCAACAAGAGAATAAGAAAGTATTTGGTCTAACGGCTTGTTTCATTCATCCTAAGCTATACATTTTTCACCTGAATCTTTGTTTTCCTTTTGTTTAATAAACCACATTTGAAGGGTACCATTTGTACTACAGAATTTTAAAATATACCATCACTGTGTAAAAGCTATTTGCTTTTCTCTGGTTTGCTTTTTGTATATCTAGCGTTTTCCATCTTTATTAATAATTTGGTACCCTTTCCTAAAAGGACTCAGAGAGATTTGAGGTATACTGTTAGAAGAGCTACGGAAATGTCAAGAGCCCTTCCCTTCATAAACTATGCAATATTGCTGTGAAAGAAATTAAAAAATGACACAGAGTTGGTCCACCTATTGACTTAGTTCTGAAAATCTGGGCCACAAAACTTTTGAGCAGTCTCCTTATGAATCATGTATGTGGTTGTCACAGAGTCTTGCATTCGGTCTTCTTGCCTAACATACAGTGACTAAAATGAACCTAAGTGTTTATCGGCGAGACCGAATGGACAGCACTGCTGCGAAGGTCTTCTCCACGCCAGCCTAACTCCGCCTCAGCTGGTTTTGCTTTCTGAAAATGAGTAAGAAAGTCTTCCCCTAGTAACGTCACTAAAATACTAAGCTGACTTTTCACTTTGAATATTGCCATTGTGGGCCCTAAAGCAGCAACTAAATGTCAAATTGGAGCCGACGGCAGCTGTGCTGAACAAACACTAGCTGTTACGTCTTGCTCACCAGGCTCTGAGCCAGCCTCTTACACACATTATCACAGTTGAGCATCATAACACAGCCCCTCCGAGTACATGGTCCTCCCCTCGTTTTACAGATAAGTAAACCGAGGTTCAGAAATGTTCAATCATTTGCCCAGTGTCACACAGATAGTAGATGGCAGAGTTGAATTCAGGCCTATCGAAATAAAAAAACTTGCATTCTTTCTGCTGTTTTATTCTACCTCTTACATTATTTAAATATATATTAAGAATGATTTGAAAAATGAGTTTTCTGCCCCAGCATTTTCTTTTTCTTCTTTTCTTTTTTTTTTTTTAAATGCGGGAGGAGATACATAGTTGAAGGAGAAACAGGATCCCTACAGGGCCCAGATCTTTGATTCTATTTTTTAAACGCTAAAGTAGATTAGATTGATTTTGTTTTTCTTTCCTCATACTCCATCCCAGCAATATGACGTCCAAATTGACCAAAATAACAACCAGGTAAGTAATTGCTTGATTAAAATCTCACATTTGGCCTTGCCTGAGGCAGAAATTCCTAATAATTGATTAAAAGTTAGGTGACATTATTTTCAGTTTAGTTTTGAGAAACTGTCAATTTGTAATTAATTTGTCATGACATTTTCATTCACGTGACCAGGTTTTAAAGGAACATTTTGCAACGAAGTCAAGACAAAAGGAGACATGTTATAGACAGGAAATATCAGTAGATTTTAAAGTTTATAAAGGAACAGTTTATGAAATGACCCCAATCTTATATTACACGGTATATACGTTGGTAGATGAACCTCCTTTTTTAGTAATTTTTATATCCAAAGAAAATGGTTCTTGGTAACTAAATATAAATACCAACTCAAGGCTAATGTGGGTTTTTTGAGATCAGATTTTACAGCCCAACTCTTTTAATTTTAGTACAAGCTCTACATTTATTAATAGTTGATTCCAATGTAGTAGAAAACTAACCAAATATGCTAGGCATTTTGCTTCTGCAGAGTTTAGGGCATTTTGCCTAAATCGCGTGCCTCTAATTGTGGGGTCTTATTTCCCTTTCAGATATAGAGGACTTAAAATATGCTGCTTTTGGAAGCTACAGTAGCAATTTTGCAGTGAGCACACACACAAGCTATGACTGGTCAGACAGGGATGATGCATCTCAGGGCAGAAAACTCTCTCCATTTGTCCTCTCAGCAGGAAGTGGATCCCCCTCAGCTGCCTCAGTTCTTCAAAAGAGAGAGACTTCATTTGGCAGTTCTGAAAACATCACCATGACGTCTCTCTCCAAAACAACGACCTTTGCAAGTGAAGATGCTCTCCCAGAGACCACCTTCCCATCTTTTGCTAGTTTTAAGGACATGATTGCACAGACCTGTGAGCAAAAAGAATATGAAAACAGGGACTATAAAGATTTGGCAAGACAGGACCTGCCTACGGCTGAACGGAGCCAAGAGGCCTTGTGTCCAAGCCCAGCTTCCAGCAGTGCCTCTCACGAAACGCCCAAAGAATGTTCAGATGACTTTGGAGAGTTTCAAAGTGAAAAGCCCAAAATCAGCAAATTTGACTTTTTAGTAGCCAATTCACAAAACAAAATGAAATCCAGTGAAGAAATGATCAAAAGTGAGCTGGCGACCTTTGACCTTTCTGTTCAAGGTGAGTAGCTTTCAAGGTAGATTTTACTATCGTGGTTTTTTTTCCCCGTTGAAAATTTAGTTGTTCTTTCTTAAGAATAAAATGTTGGTCCCTGGTTGCAGGAAATAGATTTTCCAGTCTTTGAGATCAGGATCAATTACAGATAGCTATAATACTGACTTCCCCAAGACTAAACTGAGATCAAATCAGTAGGCCCCAGATAACTGCTTTTTGAGCCCAAAACAAACCCAGCATGCAGTTATTGTTCACTAGCTGGTTCGGTTAGAGGTGTGCTGTGTTAAAAGAGCCAGAGAAATGGATTTGATCCACCTGCAGGCACGTTAGTGCTGCTCTTGTTCCCTGGTTACACACAGTGTCCTTTTTAAAAGTATGACGTAATTGCCAATATTTAAAAATCATGGGATTTCACAATCTGGATTTCTAGCTTTTCTTGAAAAGTCATAATATCTGGCGATACTAGGCCTGCATTTCCGCGACTTGACAATCAGTTGGAGCTGAGTAGCAGCACTTCCTATAGATGGGGTGGGAGCATGCTCTCTCTTTGGCCACGATCCCCACCGCTTACTATCTCCAACTGATTTCCTTCGGTCATTTACTTTACTTGCCTGGTCTCTGAAGGCATTTGAGGTCACCTCTTCTGCTTTAATCCCACCCTTACAGAAGGGATCATTGATTGCAGTTAGATTGAGAGAATATGTAGGAGCTCAGTTGCACATCCATAAGAAATGTCTGGAAAAGTAACACAACGCTTATGCACTGGTATTTAGAAGGGCGTTTTTGTGCTCCAGACTCTAGTGATTCTGCACTTAGAATTATGGAAGAATTGTGATAGATCAGAGAAGGGTCACAGAGAAAACTAAAGGCAGGGAAACCAAGCAAGAGAGAATGACTGAAAGGATTCATTCAACGTGTAGCTTCACAGACAGAATGCGTGAGGATTGTGTTTCCAGATGCCTCATGACGTAACATCTGAAGAAGAGGGTCATGTTAGCAAGGAAGAGCCTCTGCTTGAACTAAGCTGAGTAATCCAAACCTTTAACCGTACCGTTCACTTCTCCCAGGATCACACAAGAGGAGTTTGAGCCTTGGTGATAAGGAAATAAGCCGTTCTTCTCCTTCTCCGGCTTTGGAGCAGCCTTTCAGAGACCGCTCCAACACTCTGAGTGAGAAGCCTGCTCTGCCTGTCATCCGTGACAAGTACAAGGATCTCACGGGAGAGGTAGAGGTAAGCAAGGTAGTCTTCTACAGGGGGGCAGGTGAAAGACAGGCTGAGCACTGAGGTCCCCAAGAAAAAGTGCTTTCAGCTTTCCATGGGAAAATGAGGGGCAGAAAGACACAAGGCACCAGACATAAAGAGAATGGTAACGTTAGCCCCGGGCAGAATCATTTCCCAGATGCAGCATCCACTGAAAGTAGTTAGTGACCCTAAAACTGAAATTACTCATGGGACTTCATAAGGAGGAAAGTGTCTGTGGAATTCTTTTTGAGCACTTAGACTTTATCATCTTACTGAATGTTAAATCTTCTATTTCTGTTTGCTGCCTCTTAATCCCACTCTGTCTTCCCCCAAGAGCCAACATGCTTGACTCTCCTCCTTTCCCTGCTTCTTGTCTCTCACACACACACACACGTGCACACGTGTACGCACACACAGCATTTTAACTGTAGAGGGGAAGGCGTACTGGATACCTATGTGGTGAACACCTTTGAAGAAAGGCCTTACACTGTTACCGACGGGAACAAATAAGGCAACGTTTAAAGAGGGAAGCTACTATAAACATTTCCCTCAGATTCATAGGTCAGATGTTCAGAAGTTACATTTATTAGCAATTTAAAGTAATTAATAGTGGATTCAAAAAGATAAACTGCTTGAACTAGAGTGATTTTAATAAAAAGAAAAGTCTTCCAAGCTCTTTGAATTGACAGAAGTCATAAACAGGATCCCACGATTGTGCGTTTAACCAATTCTTTTTCTCAAATCCACAGGAAAACGAAAGATATGCATATGAATGGCAGCGATGCCTGGGGAGTGCCCTGGATGTGAGTATGTCACTTCTGCGTTCACACATATGTAAGTGCCCTTTTGTGCTGTTTTGCCTTCTTGGTTCACTTGAATGGACAGAGGCAAACCTCAGGAGAGCCTTAACGACGGCCTTGTGCAAAGCGAAACCCCATGAAAAATCACACATCTTAAGTCAGGCATCTTCTTTCACATTCATCATAGCAAACACTGGCTCATTTGTCACTTGTCTCCTCATCTGTCACTATGTTTAAGAAATGACAAAGTGATGTCATTAACTCTGCCTAAATCAAAATAACATTTAAACTAAAGAACCTCTATCTTTTCTCTTCCAAAGAAATAAAGGATTGCTTCTTCAAGGTTAAAATTAAGTTCTCAGATTTGTTTTAGCGCAGTTGTACACACATACGGCAGTCCGTCATGCTCTTTCACACCTCCTGGCGTTCTGATTCTGTTTTCTACTAATAGTAAATTGATTTGCAGTGACTTTTCTCGGTTATGTAAGGTGATGTGATTTCATTTCTTGTAGGTCATTAAGAAGGCAAATGATACCTTAAATGGAATCAGTAGTAGCTCTGTTTGCACAGAAGTAATTCAGTCCGCTCAAGGGATGGAATATTTATTGGGTATGTTCTTTTATATTTTACTTATTCAAAAGCATGGCACTTGCTTTATCTTCAGTTTTCCCTTCTGTTAAGTATTTTAAGCTAGATCTCTCAAATTACACATACTTCACTAAGTTGTAGATAAGACACTTAGGTCACAGGCACTAACAACTATTTGACGTAAGGTCTCTATGGCTAAGTTTCTCAGTCCTTGCTTTTTATATATATGTACCAATATATATGGATATGTAAAATTGTATCTTTGTTACTGGTTTATCAAGAAGCTGAACTAGTGATGCATTAAAATGAAATCACTTTGACTCCAGTCAATGCCTTGGCATACTCTCTGGATTCTTCTTCACTAACCCCTTAATGACATCACAGACACCTTAACTTCCTGGAAGTTAAAGTGCAGCTGTTAAACATCCCAATTCTTGAAACTGCAATCTCTGTCCAACGTAGTGTTCCTCCCTCCCCAAGCTCTGAACCTCAGTCTTTTTCAGATCTTTTCTCAAATGTCAGCTTCTAAGTGAGGTCTTCCCTGGAATCCCTTTCTCAAAGCAGTTTCCCCTCTCCCCACCCCTGGCACTTCCTATCCCCATCTCTGTTTGATTTTCTCTTTAGACTAATCACCTTTAAAAGCTTATATTTTTGCATATTATTCTTGTTTTTACTGTCTCCCTCCTCTAGAATGAACCTCCAAGAAGACAGGGGTTTTGGTCTTTTTTGTTCACTGGTGTCCCCCACACCTAATTTAGTGCCTGGCACACAGCGCCTACTGTACAGGTCCTCAGAAGTACTTGCTGGAGGAGTGAGAGTGCAGGGATGCAGCATCTGCTCTACTCCCGCCGCCTCGCTCGCGGACCCGGAGTCTGCTCCTCTTTTCCTGTTCAAACAGGCACGATTCTGCTGCATAAGCAGAAGTCCACCAGGAAATCTTTTCTTCTAGTAGGGTTCCTAATAGCTACAGAAGATTCTCTTAGAAGCCACCTCACTCCACTTAGGGTGGGCAATAATTCCTGCCCTTCCCTTGGGGAAGGAAGAGGAAAAGCCATAGTAATGTACACAGGATAAGGATGTACCATCCTGAAGATCCCCTGGAATCCCTCCAGTATTCACTTAGAGAGTTTGGGGTACTCAACATTGGGGTACTCACATTACAGGGGTCGGGGGAGTGTCTGAGAATGTGGAGGTACTTGGCATCTCTCATCCTTGCTTGAAGAGTTCAGCCACCATTCAGAGATCATAGGAAGAGAATCGTTTTGTATCCTATTAAGTGTGTAAAAGATACCTTTACAGCCAAAGAGTTTGTAAATCATTGGGATTCAGAGGGGTAAGGTATTTCTTAATTACTTTGTGATGATATTAACATTTAGATTCTTTTAAACTTTTACTAATCCCATTTTCAGCCAGTTTAATGGGATTTCCCAGATTGAAACAGATGGACTCATAAATAAACCTTAAAAAAAAAAAGCTAAGAATTTATGTAATACCTACTTGATTCTTCAGGCATTGTTCTAAGCCTTTTATAATATTTACCCATTTAATCCTCTCAGCCATCCTTGGAGGAGGTACTGTTGTTATCCCAACTTTACACTTGAGGTAACTGAGTCACAGAGAGGTTACATGACTTATCCAAGGTTACATAGCTACTAAGAGGCAAAGCTGGGATTTGAGCCCTGAGCGGCATAGCTCTAGAGTCTGTGCTCTGGCCAGTAAGCTGTACTGCAGTGTTGGGGGTGGACTGGTCCCAAAGAATAGTAAGTTCACCTCTATCCACCTGTGTCTTACCATCTTGCTTCCAACTAAGATATCAGCAAGCAGTAATGCTGCCTTCTCTTGCTCATCTCTTTCTCTAGACTTCGGTGCCTAACTCTCTGCTCTCTCACCCCATCAGGTGTTGTCGAAGTGTACAGGGTAACTAAGCGTGTGGAGCTGGGGATAAAAGCCACTGCAGTGTGCAGTGAGAAACTCCAGCAGTTGCTGAAGGACATCGATAAAGTATGGAATAACCTAATCGGCTTCATGTCACTCGCCACACTCACAGTAAGCCCATGGTTCAATTCAGCAGTTGCTTTCCTTTCCAGAAACCTGAGTGGTAAAGCAGGGTGTACGTTCCTGTCATGGCACTTATGGAGGCTGTACATGCCTCCTGGATCACATTGTGTTGAAGGAGGGAGATGATGTGCGGTTAGTTGAATAGTACCGGATGGACTCTGGATAGCTCCAGGCCCATTGTACCCAAACAAAATGAGAGTATAGGAAATCATTCACCCTGTCTGCATTGCTCCTAATTCACATACATATGTGAAAGTTTTGCAAAGCATTGCTTTGAGTCCATTTGCACTTCTCATTATTTATGTCTCTGTGTATGTCCTTTCAAAAAGCTGTATGTTCCCTGGTTGTCTAGTGTGGGATGCGGGGAGCTATATGAAGCCAGGTGTGTGGCACACACCTGTAGTCCTAGCTAGCTATTCGGGAGGCTGAGGTGGGAGGATCACTTGAGCCTAGGAGTTTAAGGCTATAGGAAGCTGTAATCTTGCCATTGTACTCTAGCCTGGGGTGACAGAGCAAGACACCTGTCTCTAAAAAAAAAAAAAATTATATGTGATATCTCATGTTGCTGTACTGTAGCTCATTTAGCCTTTTTTTTTAACCTTTCTAGTTCTTAGATTATTTTCATTTTTTCCTGTTATGAATAGTTCTACTCCGAATAAGCAAATGACTTTTCCATTTAACAGTATGCAATGATTCCCTAAGGTGGTTTTTACATGTCTTTAATTTCATGGGAGGCTTTGCAATGTTCTAAATGATAATTTACTGTTTCTACTTCCTTCGTGTATAAACTGATCTGACTCTTTGACCAGTTATTCACTGGAATGCGGTTGTTGACCTTACATATCTCATATTTGTAATAGATTTATATTCATATGTATAGGCTTGTAAACTTTTATCAGTTTTTTTTTCCTGTTGTTGTTCCCTTTTTTACATTTCATTGGGCAAAACTATTTTATTTTTATATATTCATACCTATGCGGTTTGTCTCTGATGATATCCTTTATTTCACAATAGTCAGAAGTTTATCTTCCTTCCACAGCTGGAATAAATATGCTATTCCATTTTTTTTTTTTTAACATTTAACTTTGTGACCCATCTGAATGGGATTGCAGCTGTGTGGTAGGAAGCAATTCTTATTGCTCTGAACTGATAGCCAGGTGGGTATCCAGCTATCCCAACATGTCTTAAACAGCACATCCTCTCAGCACTGTTATGTGGCTTCGAGTTTGTAATATTAAATTCTTAAAGAGTTTAAGCAATTTCCAGATCCTCATCTTGTTCTTTTGAACCATTTCTCAATTTCTAACCTAAAATCATACAGTTTGGGTAATTATTATTTAAAAAATACTACTCTGGCCAATAAAATAAGAAATGGAGTATAAATGCTTGGAAAAAAGGTAAAATTATGTTTATTTGGAGATATGAGGTTTTTTAGGAAATCTGAATTCAAGAGGTTAAATATATTATTTGGCAAAATTGTATAGTGTTCTTACATATTAATCGTGGTTAGAAAATATAATGAAATTAGAAACCTTATTGTTTAATCTACTAAATCATTCAAGCCCTTATCACTTTCTGAACTTCTGACTCATAGCTAGGCTTACTGGTTCCATTTTTCATCCCCCAGCAATCTGTTTTGCACACCACCACCAGACCGTTAGAAGATGCAAATCTGATCGTTCATTTAAATCCCATTTAAAATCCTGTAGTGGGCTCTCCGTGGTCTTCAGGATCAAGTTCAAACTCCTTAGCCCAGTGTAGGTCTTTTCAATCATTTGGACTGCCCTTTCCTCTCTTCCTGTTAGGCTGCTTTTCCCTCTGGATTCTGTATCATTTTTCTCCAGAAAGTCATGCTGAGAACCTTTTGGGTCAAATTAGATGCCTTTCCTGTGTGTGTCCATAGCACGTTTCTCTCTTCATTTGTTATAGCACTCACCACGCTTGTTGATAATTGTGCTTTTACTTATCTCTTGCCCACTAGTTTATCAACTGCTTAAAAGCAGACTGTATTTTTTTTTTTTTTAAGACTAGTCAAGTGCAGTAGTGAGGGAGGGGGGTTAAGTAGTAGAACAAGGAGTTCAATCTGTAACTGACTGTGAATAATCAAGTGAGATAACTCACTACCTTCGGACCAGCCCAGTCTGTATTCTTTATTAGTGTTCTAATGCAGTTTAGTGAGCCTTTTTACTTGTTGTTTTAGACTTTTTTTTTCCTTTTTTTTTTTTTTGAGACAAAGTCTGGCTTTTGTTGCCCAGGATAGAGTGAGTGCCCGTGGCATCAGCTTATCTCACAGCAACCTCAAACTCGCGGGCTCAAGCGATCCTCCTGCCTCAGCCTGAGTAGCTAGGACTACAGGCGCAAGCCACCATGCCTGGCTAATTTTTTATTTCTATTTTTAGTTGACTTGCTAATTTTTTCTATTTTTAGTAGAGACGGGGTCTCTCTCTTGCTCAGAGCTGGTCTCGAACTCCTGAGCTCAAGCGATCTTCCTGCCTCGGCCTCCCAGAGTGCTAGGATTACAGGCGTGAGCCACTGCACCCAGCCTGTTTTAGACTTTTTTGAACCTTCCAATTTTTTTTTTTTATTTCAGCATATTATGGGGGTACAGATGTTTAGGTTATGTATGTTGCCCTTGCCTTCCCACTCCCCCGCAAGTCCGAGTTTCAAGTGTGCCCATCCCCTTGGATGGTGCGCAATGCACTCTTTGTGTATGCAAATTCCCGGCGCCTCTTCCCCCCTCCCCCTCCCTCCAAACCTTCCAATTTTTTTAACTATAAGATACCATGCATTTTTTGTATTTTGTAATTTTAATAGCTGGTTTAAAATTTTTAAATAAATGGATAAGGAAAATGAAACCAAGGGAAAATGAAAGCAGGGAAGATATGATAAATCCAGGAATGAAATTAAGTGTTTAAAAATGTGTGCTTTTAAAAGTGCTTGCATTTGTTAGTGGTGGTCTATACCACTGACTTTACACTTTCTAGGAATTGATGTATAGACGACATGATCAGTTTCATGATTCACTGTGTTCATAACATACAAAGTCGGTACTCAGAAGAAGCATAATTATTCCTGGTAGTAATATCAGAAAGAAACTTCTTCAGTAGGTTCTTATAAAGAGGAAACTAATGTAACCAACATTATTTTCAAAAAAATATCCTTTCAATAAATAAAGCAACTGGTTTCATTGAATAGTTTCTTGTAACATCTCTCAATATGAACCAAATGGCATAGCCCCAAAGTACCATTTAATTAAAGTCATTCTAAGTGTGGAAAAAATAAATGATAAACTAGGAAAAAATGTGGCAGTGCATACTGATGGTGGGCTCATGTCTTTGCTCTGTAAAGGAAGCATGCAAATCAATGAGAAATATACCAACATCCCAGTGACATATGAGCAAAAACATAAAGTAATTCATAAAAGAGGAGGTACAATTAATAAGTTAACATTAATTCTAATTAAACCAAGATTTCATTTTTTACCTACTAATTAAGCCCAGTTTTTATTTGGTTGATTGATTTGTTTGAATCCTAAGAGCATTGATATTACAAAACATGGACTACACCATGGGTGGGATTACCCTATAGAAAAGGAGTCTGACACGAGGCTTTTTCTGACTGGGAACTCCTTGTGGACAGCGACCAAGACATCATCTTGGTTTTGTTCCTTTTTTTTTTTTAAAGACATGGTCTGTCACCTGGGGCTAGAGTACAGTGGCATTATCATAGCTCACTGCAACCTCAAATTCCTGGGCCAAAGAGATCCTCCTGCCTCAGCTTCCCAAGTAGCTGGGACTACAGGTGTGCATGTCCATGCCCAGCTAATTTTTCTGTTTTTTGTAGGGTGGGAATCTTCTTGCTCAGGCTGGTCTCAAACATCTGGCTTCAAGAGATCCACCTGCCTCAACCTCCCAAAGTGCGAGGATTATAGGTGTGAGCCACCATCCCCGGCCATCTTTTGTTCTTGATCTGAACACATTTGCCAGGCGTTGCCTAAACACTCAGTAAACGCTGAATGAATAAAGGACTTAACAAATGTTCAGTGGTTGACTCTGAGAATTCCACCTCGAGAAAACTTCCTAAGGCAACAATTCTAAATACAAATTCACCAAAAGAAGCAAGTTTAAGTGCCCAGAGTTGTTGTTTGTAAAAGTGAAAAATGAGAAACAATCTAAAAATCCCAATCTAGAGTTTAAGTAAATGATGGTGAATCTTTATATTAGGATGTCATGCAGCCATTTTGTAAAGGAGCACCAAGCTTGAGTAACACACAGCTGTTACTACAGGGTTGGAAGGAAGTCTGCCAAAATGGTAACAGAGTTGTGTTTGGGTGATGAAACTCTGGATTTTTAAATATTCTTTTAGTTTTTTTCATTTTCTCAACTTTCTTTAATTAGTACTTACTGCATTTATAATGGAAGAATAAATATTTTTACTCTGGTAGGAGAAATGTATCATTACCCTTCATTCACTTGCACAAACCCTTCCCTACAGATACCCTTTGTTACTCTTGCCCACTTCTCCTTTCAGTTGTACTGATTGGTTATCAAGCTCCCTAAACTATACCTTAGGGACTTTAAACTGCATTAAATCTACATGGCACGTTGACATCTTTACTCTGCCATCGTCCTTCCCTAAAGCAGAGAAGACGTCTCTGTCCTGACAGTCCACCTGATTAATCAGGAGGACTGTAGCACCACACATCCTCCCCAAAAGGAAGCCGAATCAGAATCCTGAGAACCTAGGGAACTACGGAAAAGGAATGGAGCTTAGTTTACTACTTATCCTCCGTGTTTCTATTTACATTCAGAGAGGCAGAATTCTTGGGCTCTGAGTAAGAGTCTTCAAGTTCTAGCCTTAATGGATTGGTTAACTGTTGTGATGACCGATACGAGGGCCTTAGGAGAAAAGGCACATAGTTTACCACGGTCCTCAAATTTGCTTTGAGCTGCTGGAATTCAGGACATTGTCGCCTGCATCAGAGAAATACACTAAACTGTGCATTTACTTTCTAAGCTCCAGCTACTAATGAAGCTGGTTGGCCAGTGATGTATACCGCGAGCAGCTGTGAGGCTGTGGGATGGAGAAAGATGTGTCACCAGGTGTTCATCGTAGAGTTTGGTTGGTATCACCTTTGCTTTGTCAGCATCGCAGTTAATCAGAGCCTCTCAGTTTTACAAACATCTTACCTCAAAAACCATTTGTTCCGTATTTTTATAGCCACAAGATATCTAAGACCAAGCATTAGGAATCCGGAGAGCAGTATGTATCTTGGTCCTTCCTAATTCACCCACCTTCTGCTTCCTGACCTTGTCCTAATAGGGAGCAGGTTAAGCCTAAACATCATCATTGGCCGGGCACTCTGGCTCACGCCTGTAATCCTAGCTCTCTGGGAGGCCGAGGCGGGCGGATTGTTTGAGCTCAGGAGTTCGAGATGAGCCTGAGCAAGAGCGAGACCCC
>CAUYSK010010365.1:0-32478 GCA_963575035.1 Avahi laniger | reverse complement strand
AGATAATGCCTCAGAGTCAAAGCTCAGGATGGAGTCTGTTATGGGTAAAATTGTATCCCCCAAAACGCACATGTTGAAGTTCTAACTGCCCAGTTCCTCAGAATGTGACCTTATTTGGAGATGGGGTCTTTGCAGAGGTTATCGAATTAAAACGAGATCATTAGAGTGGGCTCCAATCCAATATGACCAGTGTCCTAATGAAAAAGGGAAACTTGGAGACAGGCGTGAAGGGGAGAGGACAGGGTGTGAAGGGGCACAGGGGAAGACGGCCATCGACAGCCAAGGACAGAGGCCGGACCGGCTCCTTCCCTCACAGCCCTCAGAAGGAACCAGCTGCTGACTCCTCGGTTCTCACTTCCAGCCTCCAGAACTGCCAGACAATGAATTTTCTGTCATGTAAGCCACCCAGTTTGTGGCACTTTGTCACAGCCGCCCTAACAAAATAACACAATACGAAGAAGGAAGCATAGCTCTTGCCCTTTCTTGATTTCTGAGCTTTCCTCCCTAGAAAAACACCACTGCTTCCCAGATTCTGAAACTATAATGCCTTCTGTGGATCATCCTTTATGTCAGTCTCTTGTAGCAGTATTCCATGGGAACTCCAGAGAGGAAACGTTAAAACCAAACTGTGAATAATGACAGGAATGCTCAATTAGCAGTAACAACATATATCAGAGTCAAGGTTCCATTCCCTGAAAACACCTCAGGTTCACCACTCCAACTGCCTGGGAATTATAAATTATTAACACATTTATCTAGAAAGCATAACAGCACGCTATTATGAGGAATCTGTGTCCATGGAATTTACTGGTCATTCAGAGGCCTAATAATTTACTCTTTGTTCTCTAAAGTAAATATATGCACATTACATAAATCAAACCTAGTTTTAGAGCAATATTTTTCCTCATCGAAAAAGCGACATGTTTCTCCCAGCAACTCTACCTTTTTGTCACCCTCCATACACACACACACACACACACACACACACACAGAATCTAGAACCAGAAATTTAGTGTTTGTATATATTTTGTAAAATGTTATCTTCTACCCTGCAACCCTCCAGATCACAGCAGTGTACAAATAATTAAAGATACAAACACAAGCTTTTGTCTATTTATACCTTTCTTTTGAAAACAAAATATCTTAAAATCCTATCTAATACATCACAAATGCTTCGACAAGTTGTTTTTAATTAGCGTCAGAGAGTCTGTAAAGAGATGCACTGGAAAATCTGGAAAAGAGGAATGTAGTTAAAAACAATCTTGATTTTTCCCTCTCACAACATGTCTGCACATATTGTTAACATTTTCTGAGAATCTATTGTTCAGTGACTGTACAAAAAGTTGGAAGCATGTTCTTTCCCTCCCAAAGCATTTGACTACCCTAATAATGCCTGAATATTACATAAACTAAATGTAGAAAGTCTACATTTATGTTTACATTATATTTTTAACTCATTCCAGTGGAGAACAAAAGAAACAATCCATAAGAAGGGAAAATGACTTGTATTATGTAGGGACTTCCTCATTTCCCAAATATGAACATATATTTATTTCAGTTTAAATAGTCCCTTATAATTTGCTGATTACCATAGCAAGGTAAAACTGGTTGTATTAAATACGATTTTCCCCTTTCCCCATATAATTGGATATACAAATATATAATGGAAGGAGTGCGGACTTTGGAGCGACACAGGCCCGGGTACAATCCCAGCTCTTTCACTTAGTAGCTGCGTGCCTTGTGGCAAGTTTCTAAGCTTCCTTGGGCCTCAGTTTCTTTAGCTCAGAAATGAGGATAATGTTTACCTGGCAGGGTAGTTGAGAGGACTGGAGGTGATGTGTGTCAAATGTGGGCTACACTAAGAAGGGACAACACTGTGAAGTGCTGCGGCAGACTGCACTTTCTGGACACGACCACACCATCGAGTCCCAATCTTCCTGTCCTCTTCAGCCCAGGCTGGCCCCGTGGCTGCCTTGTTACCATGATGATGTGGCAGAAGTGATGCCTCATGACTTCCCAGGCGAGGTGGAGAAGTCACGCGGCTTCCCCTAGTTCTCTAGGAACATTCGCTCTCCTGGCACTCCCCCCGGGAACCCAGCGACCACACTGTGCAGAGCACAAGCCACGTGGAGAGGAGACATGGAGACATCTGAGAAACAATCCCAACAGAGCCCAGCCTTAGAGCTGTTCCAGCCCAGGCACTGACACGTAAGTGAGAAGGTTCCATGTGCTTCCAGCACCGGGGGTGTGAGTTACCCCTAGTCACCAGCATCTTCCGAGCTGAGGCCCCAAATGTGGCAGTGCTGTGCTCTGTGTGAATCTTCACCCCCAGAATCATGAGCATGGTAAAATGGGTGATGTTTGACATCTCTAAGTTTGGGTGGTTTTTATGCCACAATAGATAACTGGGAAAATGCTGATAATGTGCTTAGAGCTGTGCTGCAAGAGAATGAAGAGGCCCTCACATTTGGGAGCCTAGATTTCAAATATGTGTCATATGGTCTATCAACACACACTCTTTAACTAAACAGCAGCTCTTTCTTCTTCTGAGCCCCTGGGATGCATCGTCTCTGCAAAAGTGGAAGGAAGTAGCAGCCCATGATCTGCTGCGATGCCAATTCCATACATTTTCGTCCTTGGGAAAGGTAAGGCAGAGCAAATGTGGAAGAATATCAGACAAGGAGCACCCAGACCAGGTCCGTGTTTTCCTCTAACGCCACACAACACCTCCTCTAGTTAGATACTCACTTGATCAATGCATTCATCTTTAAAATGCAAACACCTCCTAGAAACCAGGAACTCGTTCACTCCAGGGCAGGAATAATCAGAATAGCCTCCTGATGTGATTTGGATATTTGGTCCCTCCAAATCTCATGTTGAAATTCAATCCCCAGTGTTGGAGGTGGGGCCTGATGGGAGGTGTTTGGGTCATGAGAGACGATCCCTCCTGAATGGCTTTGTGCCCACCCTGTGATGAGTTCTCACTTTATTAGTTCATGGGAGAGCTGGTTGTTTAAAGGAAACTGGCCCCACCTCCTCTCTCTCTTGCTCCCTCTCTCCCCGTGTGACATCCGTCTCCTCTTTCACCTTCCACTTTGATTGGAAGCTCCCTGAAGCCCTCACCAGAGGCAGATGCTGGTGCAATGCTTCCTGTACAGCCTGCAGAACCATGAGCCAAACAAATCTCTTTTTTTTATAAATTACTCACCCTCAGGTTTTCCTTTAGAGCAGCACAAAACGGACTAACACAGCTCCTTAGAGGAGGAGAGGAAGAGAAGACAGGGCATTTGGGAGAACAAGCTGAGGGCTGGGAGGGCCTTGGGTTAGCTCCAGGCCATGAGAGCTTACAGGCTACCTGAGAAGCATGATAATAAGGGTTATGCCAAAGAAAGGAGGGGAGGAAAAGTTCTAAAAATGTAGTAGGAGAATGACAGTGAGATTTTCCCTACTCACTTATGGATCAAATCAACAGGGGTAATTCCTTCCATGCGCTGGGCACTTGCTGGGCACTGGTAGCAGGTGGATGAATTGGACCCATTCCCTGGCCTAAAGGAATTTTGCAGGTTTCTTGGGCCTGATTCTTCTCTAAACCACTGAAGCCTCGGTTAACAGAACACGTTTGCGAAGCGAGCTCCCAAAGCACTCCTGGCTCCCTAGTCTGGATTTACTTATTCGGTTCACCAGTGGGAAAAAAAGAGTAAAGGGAATAGGAGGGAGAGAGTAGAAGAGAAGAAAAGATATCTGAGCTGACTAGCTCTTCATACCAACTTTCTATCCCTCTGGATGCAAAACCCTTAATTGTAGGACCAGGTCTTATGCTAACACAATTACTTTACTTAACTCATGCCTAATAAATTGTTTATTAAGTGGAATTGAACTAAATCTGTGTAGTATTTGCAGAATCTACTATTCACAAGAATTTATAGAACATGGCAGAAGAATGCCAAGTGCTAGACGAAGAAGTCATGCTCTCAGAAATCAATCTTTTTTATTCTTGGGAAAAGATGAGACTGTTAAAAGTATTTAGTTTGGAGATATTCACATGTTATCGTACAGTATGACAAGAAAAAACCTTTAAAAAGAGACTGAAAATCTCTTGGAACAAAGAAAATAAAATGCTAACTTGTCACGAAAGTCATTTTCAAGACCGTAGAAACCTACTTCCCCTTCCTCAAACCTATCCACCCATGAATACCACCTTGGCATTCAAAACCTGTAATGTTCCAGTTGGATACATTGTGGACTTATTCTCAAGTCTGCAATTGCCATAAGCTGGAAGGTTCTTAGCTTCCCACACAGCAAGTACAAGGAGGCACTGGCAGTTTCCCTTAGGATCTCACCCAAGACAGAAGCTTCTTCCTCCAGGGAAACGTCAAACCAGTTACAGGGACCCTTCTACCTTCCAAGGCCACCGCTCCTAAAGAGCTCTTGATTGTTCAAACATACCTTGTATTGAGCTGAAATTGATCTTCCTTCTGGTCCAAATACTTTATAAAGCTATCAGTAATGAAATCATTCAAAATTTGATTTATTTCAATAGAAACATACAACAGAAGTAGGGATATATTGGGTAAAACTAGGTCTAGATTTATACTGTTTATGTTCCAGAGGTGCTAGACACTCTGTGGCATTTTAAAGAAAGAAGAAGGGGTAAGGGAGGATTTAACTGCTAATAAATGTTCTTATTACATTGATTTTATAAGCTCTGTAGATTACAGTAATTAAAGAGGATAATTACAAAGTCCCCCAAAGACACAATCATGTTAATACAATGAAATAGAACACAAACAAATACATGCAGTATACAAGGTAAAACGTACCTAGTAAAAGTAAACAATAGGGTGGATTTTAAAAGAAACATAATTCTAAGCACAGAACTTTGATTTACATACAAGCACAAAATAAAAAATCTTCAAGACAGCTTTATGTAAATTTTTACAATGCAAGATGTTTTAAAAATAAATTGCAAACAAAAAATCAGAACAAAGCAATATCCTTTGTATTCTCTTAGTAATACAGAATAAGAGGCCATTTTTATGCTCTGAGCATGTTTAGAGGTTGTGTAAATTTAATTTATAAATAATTTTGAAACATTAAAAGAGACATGGAGGGAGTTTGTTCTGTAAGTTAAACAGCAATTTGATCTCAACATCATTAAAAATAAACTTTCACCTGTTACTAATTTTCTTCTTAGTTACAAAGTCATTGTTTGTTTGAATGAAAGAAAAACAGCATCTTGATGCTGTTTATACAGTCCAAATAAGAGAACAAATTGCAAAGTTCTATGCATGCTAAAAAGCAAATAAAAGAACTTTTCCAAGAATACGTTGAAAACCTGATCAGGACTATATACAATTATAAGTCCTATATTGTGAACCTCAACGCCCCAGATAGTACATATCTGAGTTACAAACACTACTGCAATAGTACATCTGAGAATAATTTTTCTGTGTGTGCTATCTTTAATTGTGGACTTGTAATAAACTCTGAAAATTGAGCCCCGTATTACAAAAAGTCTTCCACAACCTCTGCCAGCAAAGCAAAAAAGTATTTTGTGTGGTGCCTTTGGTTTCAGTTTTATTATTATAGGGGGTGTGTCGGATTATATGTATATAATTGTGTGTTTGTTTATAGTTTATGAATATGTGTGTAATTTTGGCACTGGCTTCCATTTTCAACAGCAGCCTAGACCCATGCCCAGAAACAAAAAGAAATAGCTCTTAAAAGGTACAAAATGAGTGGACAAGACCATTCTAATCTGAGCCATTCACATAAATAAATAGATCGTGGCCACAGCTTCAACATTAAGTTTTATACTTTGGAACCAAAAGCTCTGTATTTCCAAATTGGCAGACTAGAAGCACTCCAGGGACACTCCAGCCAACAAATGATAAGAAAACAAGAAAAAAGATCTTCTCCAGAAACATAATTTGGGCCTTGGCAAAAGGAGTTCAGGTAAACATTCCAAACTGAACAGACAATTAGACGTCTCTCTATTTACTGAACCCCTTTTCCGGGCCATGCTGGAAAGAATCAAAGAGAAAAATTTTTAATGATTTGAGGATATTCCTAAATGCTCCACTTTGTCCTCTCTCTTTCTTCTCTCTCTCTTCCACCATTTCTTTGTCTCTGTCTCTCTGTCTCTCTGTCTCTCTGGCTCTTTGTCTCTGTCTCTCATATACACACACACAAATACCAAACAAATTGAAGTAGTAAAACCTCTTTAATCTTCAATTTTTCATCCTACGTTATTAACGCGCTATGTTAGAAGGTTTCAGAATACTTTACATCTGTAAATGGGAATCTCAATCTACGGACCTTTTTCCTTTCTGGTACCTTATACCACCAAATACTCTCTCTCCCCTCCCCCTTCCGTCGCTTCCTCTTTCTTCTTCCTCTCTCCTTCCCTTGCTCCTCTCTCCCTCTTTCTCCTCCCTCTTCTCTCCTCCCATTTGTCTAACAAGCTGCACTTCTTAAGTTTTCCCCGATTCTCTCAGCACCCGTTTGAGATCCTACTGTATGCCTTTGCTCTGAATCTCCAAATTTCCTGAATCAGTGGATTATGTTGCTGCCCAATTTTCCCACTGGTCGTCAGTGACGAGATTAGGGCCTTTGCTCCATCTCATTCCTGCACCCTCTTTTTAGTGTCTCTACTGAACTTTTTGTCTAGAGCCTTTCCTCAGTTTACGTCTTTCACCTCCTTACCACATGAGAAGATTGGATTTCTTGAATCCCTCTGCCTGTGGTCTCTTTACTGCACTCTCCCCTTCTCTTGTATCTCTGACAGTTCTTTCCTGCATTCGTCTCCAGCCCTCCCTCTCTACTCCTCTCCGTAAATCCAGGTGTTTTTCAAGGACTTTTCCTTAGCACCAGTCTCTGTGTTTTCTATGCTCACTCATTTGGCACCTCGTTCCATTTCTCAGCTTCAGCTCGCAGCTCTAGCCAAATGGCTTCCAGATCCTTTTCTGGTCCTGATTTCTCTCCCAAGCTTCAGCCCCACATCTCCGACTCTACAACACACTATTGTACCTGGATAGTCCATCAGCACCCTGGGCCCCTGCCTCCGAGATACCCTCACATTCTCCCCCGTGTCTCACCCTTGTCACCCCCACCCTGGGCCAATGCTCGTGGCCTTTTGCCCAGGCCCCAGAAGGGCCGCCCTGCTGCCTCTCTCCTCATACTCTAAATCATCACCCATCCTGCTGCCAAATGCACTTTCCAAAAGTACAACTTTGACCATATTCCCCCCGTTTCCAAAACTTTCGATAAGTCTCCATGATTCATCTAAAGTCCAGATTCCTTTCTGTGGCACTCGAGAGCCTGATCTATCTGTCCTGAGTCACACCCCCCACCTACTTCCCATAGGCCCCCACCAAGCAGCTTTCACTCTAGCTGACATGAACTACGCCAGGTCCCCTGCACTTTCCAAAGTCCTGCATTTATGGATTTTCTTTGGCTTGGCACACCTGCTTCTGCATTCCTGCTGTTTCCAAGTGCCGTCCCATCCCACAAAATCAAGATTGAACACAGCTGACCATATAGATGCTTCCCTTATCTGCCCCCACTTCCCACCTTCCAAGAAGATGCCATCCTCACTGCGAACTCATTAAGTATGGGCTCCTCTGAACCACGCATTGCCTTGTGTGTGATTATTGAAGGATATTTTCTAAATTTGCTAATCGACCCCTCCAGGGCCAGAGCTATGTATGTTTCCATAGCATCTAGCACAGTGCCTGGTGCACGAGCATTTCACTTTTGTTTTATCCACTTAATAAATATTTACTGGATACTATCCTATGCATGGGGAATTCAATGGGGAATGAAACGCAGTCCTTCCTTTTATGGGGTTTTCATTATAGATTCAAAAGAATGTTTATGCATAAAACACTCAAGAATAAAATATTTTGAGAAAGTATTTTAATAGTTCTACTAATCATCAATATTTTATGGAACTGGTGTTCTTCAGTATAAAGGTTCTATGCAAATCCAAATTGTCATTATTCTATCATAAGAGGCACAAATCAGCTTTTCCTGAAGGAGTAGAGAAGAAAGGCCTCGATGTGGCTTTTTTGGCATCCAGCCTTGTGATTCTCTCTCCTGCCTTTCTTCACTGCCACTCTGACCTTGATTTTTCCATTTTTAATCTGCATATTGCTACATTTAACCCGGAATTATACTGAGGCCTGGCCTTGCCCTCATAGCCTTGACCTTGTTCCCTCATAACTTAGGCTGCTTGTCTGGACTTGATACAAGTCCTAACCATTTTACAAGTTTCACTATGTTTTGTTTTTAAACAACAGATAAACGGATGACCCTAGTCAACCAAAGCCATATGGAGGACAATTCTGCAACCATCTGGTTAGAGACCTTGGACACACACATTGACTTAAGCAACAATGTTGAAACAAAACAAAACAAAACAAAACAAAACTCCATTTCTGAGTGCAACATGGTGACATTCCTTGAAAATCAAATTGCACAGGACTTCACCATGTTCTGGGTTCTGGCTACTGCCTTAGGCCTGTCTCCTGTCTGAGGTTTGCTCTCCTTGCTTCTTTCCTCTGGATAAATACCATTTCCCTGGAAGCAAGAACGTTATTCATAAACTGAGAATTAGGGTGATTTAAGTTCAACAAAGATCCATTTTCTCAGGCCTTCCTTTCCTGTTGCCTCAAAATATTTCTTCACTTCTCGAATTCATGTAGGGACTAACTACCAAATGCATGGACTTATATGCTATCAGCAACACTTCAAGGTGATAATTAAGAACATCTGCCTTTCACCATAAGTTTTTACATCACATCCCAATAAGAAAAGCAGAAGCATCTTCTAGGAATTCTGAAATGCAGAAGATGTATGGCATGTCCTTGATTTCATTTGTTCTCTAGGATCAACAGCAGGCTCTCGTACCTATTTTAAGCAAACTGTCTTTGCAGCCTCAGATGCAATTTAGTCAATGATGCCGCACACAGCAGGAATCTACCTCAAATAACTAACCCTGTTACCTTCTTGTTTCCTGCACAGATTTCTCTGTGAGGGACGAAAACAGGACTTCTTGTTCCTTTTAAGGAAATGAGGTTTTTAAAAAGGCTTGTAAGCTCAGAATGGAATTCAAAGTCAGCAGTCTTAGAAGTATTATACCAGGCTATAGATGGTAAGTTAAGCTGGAGCTAAAATCAGAGCTGAATTAAAGAATTTTATGATATCTTCAAAACTTTGCCACATGTATTGTCTTGTGCTTGTAAACTAAATTTAGAAATAGCTTCTCTTGGGACTATCTCAGTCCCTAGGACTATGCAAAGAATTTTTGGAAGTTACATTAACTCTTTTTGGCTATATTGGGGCTTATTGAAGATTTTAAAAGTAGAAGAAGAAGAATTTACTAAATGATCCCTGCTTATCCTGAAAATAACAATCCAGTTTCCAAGAGTACTCGTCTTGTTATCATGGGAGCCATCGCCCATGGCATAAATCTCAACATAAATATATAAACATATTACATTTTCTCAGGCCATAACTACCTGAGGCAACAATGGAATCAGAGGAAAAGTGCCATTATTCTCCAGCTTAGTCCTATTATGGAAAATTGCCGTCCATCAGCCTCTAAATTCTTCCTGCATAATTTGGGATAATCCTGAGAATGTCTCACAAGTGTTCACAGATAATGGGTCTCTTGATCCCATATAATAGTTAATTAAAATCTTATATAACATAATTTGTATTTTAGAAAAAATACAGTATCATGACAGCTTCTAATAGCCCTCCATTTGACAATTATTTTTCCAGCACTATGTGCCAATCAAACTTCTGGACACTAGGTATTAAAGGAGTGAGCAAGAGAGACTTCCCTCTACCCTTGAGGTGTGTGTCGTCTTGACCTTGTTGCTGCCCTCCTTCCCTGGCTGCCAAAGCCACGTGACTCCCCTACCTTACCCTGACGGTTTCTTCAGCTACCTACTGCCTCCCTTGCACAGTGCTCGGTCACTGGCCAGCAGACAGAGCACCTGGAGGAACCCTTATGTCTTCTTATTTTATCTTCCTCAAGCTCCCCTGAAATGGACCACTGGACAATTCCAGGGACATTGCTTCCAACAGAACTCAAAACTCTCCTCTTCCTAGAAACAGTGACTTTAGACAAAATGTGTGTACTTTCTCTGCTCCAGGATAACCTGGAGCTCAATATCCACTTAATCTGTTATGAGGACATCAGGAACATCAGAAGACCATGTCTCTTACTTGCCACTGGTATTTTAAATAAATGAATTGCACCCACAATTTCTTTATTGCATGCATATTAAAAATGCAATTAAATGGTAGAAATGTAAGATAGTAAATGTAAGGACCTTTGGTCAAGTAAATCATTTCTCCCTATCGTTTTACCCTGTCATGGGCCCCCATGCTGTTAAAATGAGATGGAATCAATAAATCACAATGTTTGATTCAATATTCACTCCATTTTCTTTAATGCCATTTCAACCACTCCACAATACAATGTTTGGAAAGGCAAATGCCAGGTGATTTGTTAAAATCACCAATTAAATCAACAAATACGTAACAGTCCCTGGAGAGGATAGAAATTCACTCCAATCCCTGCCCTAGTAGTGTCAGTATAAGGTGGTGTGGAAGAGCCTGAGTTTTGCAGACATGTATACCTGCATCCAAATCTCTACTCTAACGTTTAAATACCACTTACTTAAAATACCAATAGCAAGCAGGAGACATGGTCTGCTGCTGTTCTTACCAACCACTGGACTTGAGCAAGTTCCTTGAGCTCTCTGAGCCTCAGTTTCTGCATTTTAAAAATGAGAACAACAATGTCTGGACTAGAGAGATTTCACTGGAATTAAAGGAGATTAGATACACACAATATGTAACCCGCTGCCTGGCACATATAATGTACATTTTCCTTCTGCTAAGTGATTATAAGTCTCATAGAAGGATTAGGATAAATACACAAATGGTTGCAATAGAAGGTTATAGGAGGGAAATGCTATAGCAGCATTATGATCAACACATATGAACTTCAAAAGGAGATATCAGTCCTTGAGCTAAACCACGTAGAACAGTTAAGGTTTGGGTAGGGGAGCTGCGGGAGGATTTTGGAGACAGAGAAAATGCAAGATCCAAGTCTCAGAGGTAGGAACCGGCAAGGCAGAGCACCACCTGCCAGAGAGTACTCATCCTGTTAGGTGCGACAGGAGCCAGTGCCGTGGTAACAGCTTCAGATCTTTTCACAGCTATATGTAAAAGGATTCAGAAAACTCCAGCCCAGATTGCCATTTTCCTGATAAACCAATAACCACAGAGCGTTCTTTTCCCAGGCTGTCTCGGCCTCAGCAATCTGTTTCTGGAAACAGAACTGTTAAGCTATGTCTGTCTCAATCCCTTCTTTATATTCCTGGTTCTCATGCCTCTTTTCTTGAGATCAACTGAAATGCCTGCATAACATGTAAAAACCTTTGCTAATTGCCAGAGGGTAGAGTTTGAGGCTCACTCTCAGACTGACACCTTCCTGCTATGAGCAATAAAGCTTTTGTCTTTCTCTTCTGTTTTCTTGTGGTCTTATTCTAGAATGTTCAACACCTTTTAAGAGAAAAATAATGACCCTGTAACATGGTTCCTTTGCTGAAAACCCTTCCAAGGCCCCAGATTAAGAGGAGACTTTTTGTCCTGGGCTTTCTCTCTCTTAAGAAGGAGCTACTTACTGCTCCTTCTTAACCTTAAACTTAACTTCTTCAGGGAAGGTTCTCAGAGGAAGGCCTTATACTGGGTTCATGCTGCAAATTCAAGCATTTCACGGTGCCGGGGGTGTGGGTTTATTTTCAGGGACGTTGAAGGACTCTCACGAGAAGGAGCCAGGGATGGTTACTCAAAAGATTTTTCTTTCAATCATTAAGAGACATTGGGAGAGGTAGTCAAGAAACAGTGGGTCCAAGAGAAACAGAATCAATCATTTCACCGGCTACAGAGGAAGAGATGCCTTCACAGCAAGAACGAGCTGGCAAATGGGGCAAAATTCACAAAAGTAGGCCAAATGAACAGTGCCCTGGAAAGAACAGATATCTACTAAACACCTACTTGCAGATTATTCTATATTCTAGACCCACCACTTCAGTCATAGAGGATGTAAAATAAACATTGACAAAGCATTAAAATTGATGTAGTTGTAAATATCATGTGAAAATGGTCTACTCCAGTTCCCCATTTAAATTCCTTTGTAAAAAATAAAAGCCTTTTGCTTGCCACACTGGAATGGTGAAAGATTATTGTTATTATCTTTTTAATAAGAAGGAGAACCATTTTATACATATATATGTATTCTTGTAGAAGAAATGGACTTGAAACTGCAGAAAGATGAGTTTATTAAAATTCATGGCAATTCCCATACTATTATATTTTTTAATAACCATTTTGCCTTCTGCCTGTTGGTGTACGGATGCATCTAGGCCTCACCTAGGTCAAAAGTGATGCTTCGGTGCATCCTTTGGGATTAGGTCTGCATTCTACACAATTAATTTTTAGTGTAAAATTTGATTGAGCCATCTGAGTAAAAAGACCTTTGAATTTTTACATGTTAAGAGACAAACTTTGAGCACATTCCTGAATTGCAAATATATTAAATAAGGTCACAAAGAGAAGAGGGACCCAAATGCTTGTGAAAAAAGGAATGATTGATGGTCCAACCTAAAGTGCCCTGAAATATAAAGTCTTTCTGTGCTCCAAGAGCAGGACCCTCATCTTACAGATGCCAACCAGTGTAGGATGAAAGGACTTTTCTGAAGACCATGATGGTCAATTCATTTAAAATAATAGAGTAATAAAAACATTTAATAAATATAAAATTATTCCATTGTTTGATGACATTTTTTCTTGTGACAATTTAAAGTATAAAAAATATTCTTACTGAAGTATAAAATAATAACATGTATAAATACATTTTTATATATTTATGTTTCTTATTGAGTATGTTTTAAGTCAAATACTACCTAAAGATAAAATAGATTAGATGATTCATTGTACATATTTATCCTGTACACCACGATATTTTATTCAAATCCTATTATTTCTTTCCAACTTAAAAAAAAAAATTCCCTTCCTCTTCATTGAGTCTAGAGATCCTGTGGGGGAAAGGCTGCAAATAGGTACAAAACGTCATCGTATTTATGTTCATTTACAAGATTTTGGTTTTTTTATAACAATTTTTAAAACCAGATATTGAATTATGGACAACTCTTAAATCTGCCTATATCAAGGAATTTAAAGGACATAAAAGTTTGTATTGATTATTCTTGGAACAAGCTTCTCAGAAATGAAATGTGATATATTATTTTTAAGCTATTGTGATTATTTTCTCTAGCCTAGAAAAGCAGGTGGTTAAGAAAACTGTTTCAACCTTCTTATTTTAGGTGTTGACATCCAGGCAAGAACATGTTCTATTTTCACTCTCTTTGCGTCGAAATTAAATCATTATGCACTAAATTGTGGATACCAAAAATCTTTGAAAATGGCATTATAAATTCAATCAGTTAAATAAAAAGAAAGCTATGAACTTCATCTAAGAATGTCATACAGAGGAGAAAAAAAAAACTGCCTTTGAAAAAATTAGCAATAGCTTTAGCAGTATACAACTAACTCAGATGGAGAAAACAAACTTCCAGCACTCAGCTGACTTTTCATGGGGTTTCCCTAAACTCCATTTCATATGCACACCTTATTAAATCTCCCTAATGTGGTCATTGTCTGGAGACTGGGCCCTACCCGAGTCAACCTAGAGTGATGTAGGTAACAGTAACTGCTGGCACCAGCCTTCTGAGGAGTTATCGTGTTTGAGAAAGAAAACATTGTCAGGGTGGTAGCATAACCCCAAGAGTCATAAAGTGGCCAGACACCTGGAAGCAATTATGTGCATGGTCGAGATTATCCATCATGCTTTGCTCACTGTCTCTCCTTGCAAAGACCTTTGTTTTTACACTCTCGGTAGCTAAATTTTGGGCTGAAAAGCTCATTTCACAACTGTGTTTTCCACCGAGGCCCTTCCACTTACTGCCGTTCCCACATGATGTCGAGCATTTGTTTGCACAGCCCAGCAACAAACCTCAGAGCTGCTGTAATAACAAGTTGGTTACCGGGCTCGCACGAGCAGCCGCATCAATCACAGTCCTGGCGTGGCAGAAACAAACGTCCTTTGCCCACCGACACCACTTGGCGGAGGACGATCTGGGTCCCTCAAATGGAACTGTTTAAACACCACTTTCCATTTAGATCCTAATTTAATATTTTTCTAAATCAGATTATTGTTTGTAAGTCATGATTATTAAGTTCCTTCTGACATTTATTTATCGCTCAGATCCCATTATTTATTAGGCTATTGAGCTGCAGGCTGTCAGTTTAGCCTATGTCCTAGAATTGAATGCTTTTTTCCCTCAGGTCAGAGGGGAACAGAACTGTAGACACTGTTGGATCTTCTGATAATCTTCTAGTGCCTTGAGAACTTTGCCAGCTTCTCAAATATTTTCTCAAATTCTTGTAAACCAACTTGAACAGCATTCTTGTAATGAATAAAAATTCACGTGCCCATATGCATTCCCTGTGAGAGAATATAAGTTCTAATCAATTGGCTCTCTTAATGTGATATCAATCACTGATCATATTACATATTAACTCTGCATAAATGTCCACCATAAGGAAGCCTGGTTGTTTAGGAAAAGCTTTTTTTGTTGTTGTTTTGTTTTGTTTTTAGTCTGGTATAAAGTGACTAAGAAGTTTCTCTGAAACCTTTTAGATTCTCTTCTAAGCAATCTTATAAAACAGAATTCTTTTTAAAACACAAGTTTAGGGACGTAAATATAAATTTGTGAGTTACTTAGTGTTCATTAAAAGTTCCCACTGAATTGGGAAACATACATTAAAACATTCGAATGAAACAGTCCTTATTCCTTTAGGATCTTACATATGAAAATTGCCAGTATATTAAAAAACAAACAGCCACAACTTGGAGAATAGCGGAAGGGGTGGGGGAGGGGGAGCCCAAATCAGTGCTGTTTGCCAGAAAGGAAACAGCCCCAGCCCTGCTGTTATCTGTCTCCTATCAGCACGTATCTCCTCTGTCAGTGGTGTAACTTTAAAGGGACTTAGAGTGCGGCTCACAGGGCTGGGCTCCAGGTCGTTCTGTTACTGCCATCTGTAGCCTCCCAGTGATCCTTGCTGTTTGGAAATCCAAGTTCAGTTACTTCCTGTGCAATTTCTGCAAAGTATGTAACTGCTCCCGTAACTCCAGTTTTGAGATTAGTGGGCTACTTCCAACAAAGATGACTCCATTAAACAAAAGTCAGGCTCCTTTTCTGCCAGTTTTCAGTTCCAAAGGAGATTTTTGTAACCAAGGAATCCATCTTTGTACACCCGTACTTTCTAAAATGAAAATTTTATATTCTAATGTTAACTTGGTGAATAGATCGTCATTCTCAGAAGCTGGAAATGAGCAAGAGCCTGCATGATCATTCCAACAGGCCGACAAATGAGTGCAATAGGACACCTTGTCCACATAAAAATCTATTTTCCTCTACCCTTATCAGGCTACATTGTGATTCCCAGCCCTCCGTTTCCTCTCAAATCTTTTAGCTTCTTCCTACAATTTCCCCATCCCCAGCACCACAACTCATTTTTAAAATACCACACTGCCAATCTTAGGTGACCACGGCGACTGCCTCTGCAGTTAAACAGCACTCTGTTGCAATCATTCTCAAGGCAAAGTAATCACAAAGAGCACAATGCAAGAATGCTGAAAAGAGCTTAGCAGCTGGATCAGTATTTCTCCCTTATTCATTCTCACAACAGCCCACAAATTGGATAAGCCAGTTTTTCATCATTCCATTTTTCTTGTTCTAGGAGCATTATACCTTAGATCTATTTCTGAATTAAAGGCCATTCTTAAACTTTCCTACCCTAGGATTTAGAAACATTTATATGCTTCCACTGCCACTATTAACACTATAAATATTTCCAATTGCTCCCCCCAAAAAATCCAACTTAGATGAATTGATTTTGTAAGCAGAATATTGACCTAATAAAAATAGCCTTCACCAGATCTCAGCTTTAAACACTCCATGAACCTCTCCCTTGTGGCTAGTGGCCTTTCCATCATTAAAGGTGCTGTTCTCACTCCATTAATTTCTTCTGTCGTTGAAGAGAGTGGTCCTGAAATCTGCCAAGGCAGCAGAATCACCAGGGGAGATTTTTCAGAACATCTAGGTCCTGCCCCACCACCAGCCCCTCAAGATTCTGATTGTTTAGGGCTGGAATGGGATCTAGATATTTATATTGTCATAAAGCTCCCCAGGTGATCCTGCCAGGCTGAGATTTTAGGAAACATTCGCCTGCCCAAACCAGTGATTCTTGACTAGCAGGACAGTGGCTAATCAGCCACATGCCCAGACCTAGCTAGCCCGGCAGCCTCCCACTCCATTCCCAAGATTCTCCTTTAACGGCACGGAAGTTTTGAGGGCCAGGCTTGCAAAGTTTACAAAAATTATCCAGATAATTCTGACATGCACCATCAGTTGGGAGTCAGGGATATAGAGATTTAATCAGTAATAAATATTCCTAAACATGGCATTATAAATTTTAAGCTCTGTAATCTAGCCTGCCTAGCCATACATTTTTATTCATTTGGAATAAAGAACCAAAATCATGAAACAGCCACTGAGAGGCCATTTTGTTTCTTCACCAGTCTTCAAACAAGAACTAGTCCCCAGACAATAGAGCTTCCAGTATATGTTTTAAGCCCTGTAGCATAAGGATGGTCCATAAACTCTGTCAGGTGTCTAGTTCAGGATTTAACTGCCTTTATTTCCCAGATATCCTTTCTTCTACATCATAAACTCCATTCTTCCTGTTGCAGGTTAGGCCTTTTTTTCCTGCCTTCAGCGGAGATGGAGAACCACAGATGGCGGCACACATAGAAATCTGGTAATGGATGTAGGATCAGTTTGTGCCTTGTATTGCTGTGGTCAACACCGCTACTAAATCCCCTTTTTGCCCTCTATGGTAGGATCATAATGACAGCCCAATTTATCAACTTTGAATATTGGTACAAACAACTTCAAGGCTGGGATATTTTTCATACCCCCTTGAAAACTGTCATCAGTTCTGTAGAGAAGTAAGGAAACCGTTGATCCATTTAAGAAACTGTCAGCAGGTGTACAAAGAAGTGAAAGATGGATGCTTTGAAAAGGTCTTAGGGAAGGAGGCTCCAGCTGTCTGAATACATGACTTCTCATACACAGTCTGACCAGCCATGGAGAAAGGGAAATTATGGGGCAGAGTGTAGCTCCCAGCACTGCATTTATCAGTGTAAGGAACAATTCTCTTCAGAAGGAAATTTCCAGACACGCATTCCTTAGTTGTGAAGTATTTGAATTATGGCAATGTCGTCTGTGCCACGGTTATCCAGAGTGCCAACTTTTAGATTATAAACTTGTGTCTCAGAAACTCTAAACTGAGTCCTAACACCCTCACTTTCTGAAAATGATTAAAACCCACTGCTTGGCGTCGTAGACTGGGTCTAAATCTTGAAAATCTCTTTTCTTCAGATCATCGTGCTGTCCATCTTAAAAATCAACAGATCATCTGGAGTTTCAAACTTCACATATGTCATTCATGTGCCATTCATTTACTTAGGGGAAAAACTGTGTAGATTTTTTCCTTTGGTATATAGAGACATTTTGGTAATCCAGCAGCTTTGCTTTAACATGGCAATAACCAAAAATCTAATTCTGGCCAAGCTGCTGCAATATTTAAGTGATCTGATTAAAAAAGCAGTCTCAGCCATTAGCCATCAGGTTCTCAGAGAGAATCAAGTGTATATTACCCCCAAAATGGTAATAAAATCATTAGGTCTTTATTATACTGGTTTTGGAAGATATTTTTAAGTAGTAGATATAAAACAATTTCAAAAATTTTCAAATACTATGCAACTGTAATATTCAATTACTATTGTACATTTTGGGCCTATTTTTAAAGGAGTTTGTTACAAACAGAAAGGCAAATTTGGGGCTTATTTTAGTAGCATTTTTGTCATGTAACATGTTATCAAAATTAGGGTTGATTTTTTTTCACTACAGCACTCTTTTGTGGTGTATATATTTTTAATGGTGGCTATTAATTGAATTTGATATAAAACAATGTGATATAAGCAAAAGAATATAAATCCATCCATGGGATAAAATAGGAAATGACTGAAAAACAAGATGTTAAGTCTTGTAAGATGTTAAACCCATTCATCAAACCATGAGCAATTCAAGATTACCCTTAAATTTGCATTTGATTCAATCAACTGTATGAAAACTATTCTTTCTTTTATATGACAAACTTATGCTAACAGCAAAAATTTCAGACTTACCTCATAAATGGTGGTTTCTGTAAGAAAAAAACAGAAGGAAGAAAGCAAAAAGGGAAAGAATATATTGCATTACTCTAAGATCTCAAACCTAAGTTTCTCTAGTCTGATCCTGATTTTTCTGGGTATGTAGAACACTGCTTATTTTCATAACTGCATTAAATGGTGCCCTAAAGCCTTAGAAAGAATTAATTTGGATGCTGAGGGTAAATAGTTTGTTCAAAACCATTTTGCCAGTGTAGTTTACCATAGACTGGAGCCTATTATGTTGAAATGGATACATTGCTTTGGCTCAATGTTAGTCTCAGACAGGGTCACTTATTTACATACAAATAATAGGCTTCCCATGACATCTCATACATGTCCTGGTTTTGTTATTTTATTTATAATTTTGAGGTTTAGTTTGGGTTAGTCACAGCCACTGCACAAACAATGAAACACATAACAAACAGTTGAATTCAAATCACAGCAGTATCTCCAAGAATAACTCTCTCTGCAACATTTGGGGTCAAAAGACAAATTAGTGTTAAAGCCAACATGTCCTCTTTGTCATTCCTTCTTGTAAGCATGTAAAAAGCACCACTTGGAAAGCTATCTGAACAGAGAAGTGTTCCTATATGCTATTTGCTAAACCTAAAGAACATTCTGTCTGTTCTTGTAATCTGTGGGCTTATTTTTAAATGACAGATTACAGTTTTTATAATGAAAAATACCCAGTTTGAAAAGTTCCTGAATTAGTACTCACACTGAAGACTTTACATCAGGAAAAGGAAGTATTACAGTGTGTTGCAGATGGTCAAAACTGCAATATGCATTAGCTAGAGACAAGGAAGGAAATCGCCCCTCCACCAAAGCCCCAGTGTGATAATCATGATAATTTAGCCCTCCTGCCAAAGCTCTTAAATTTGTCTGTGATAGTTTCTTTAAACGGACCTTGGATGATGTAGAAGAAAAATTAACTTCCTTTCCTTAATTAGTAACGAATCTTCAACCTATCATACTTATATAGCATTTTCCTAGAGCAGTTATCAACACTATTTTGTTGATATGTAACATACTCCTAGATGAGAAATCAGAAAACCAGATCAAATTTGCCCAAATCTCCAATCTCCATGTATATTAGTGACGTAAGCTGAAAGGAGAACTTCTGAATGCCATTGTTTCCCTGCTGCTAGTTCATGAGCTGCACACGATGTATAAAGTGTGTCGGCCTCTAAACATGGGCCAGTCAATATTTCAGAGAAAAGGAAAATAATAGAGATTTGAGTTGACTCCCATTTTACATATTATAAAACATTGCCTCTTTTTAAGTAGAAACTCAAGTTCTCTAACTACAAACATACTTTTTCCTAATAGGAAAAGAGTCTGAGTAGAATAAGAATCTGCTTAGATTTGCATAACTGGCTCCCATTCTGGCCACGGTGTCTAACAGATCTTCAAGCCCAAATGAAGAGGAATTCTTCTACCCATAAATGGGTGCTTCAGCTTCCCTCTCTAGAGAAATTCAACTCAGAAGTAGCTAATATGATTAAGTTGAAGAGATAAAATAAAAGGGAGAATCTAAGAATATATGTTATTTTTTTTTTTTTTTTTTGAGACAGAATCTCATTGTGTTGCCCGGGCTAGAGTGAGTGCCGTGGCATCAGCCTAGCTCACATCAACCTCAAATTCCTGGGCTCAAGCAATCCTTCTGCCTCAACCTCCCGAGTAGCTGGGACTACTGGCATGCGCCACCATGCCTGGCTAATTTTTTCTATATATTTTTAGTTGTCCAGCTAATTTCTTTCTATTTTTAGTAGAGACAGGGTCTCGCTCTTGCTCAGGCTGGTCTCGAACTCCTGACCTCAAACAATCTGCCCGCCTCGACCTCCCAGAGTGCTAGGATTACAGGCATGAGCCATAGCGCACGGCCAGAATATATGTTATTTTAAAGGTATAAGATGGGGAGGAATAACAGGTCTGAGAATTTTTTTATTTCAATTTTCTTGTCCCCTACACGAACCCCAGTGGGGCAAGCGTTGAGAAGACAGTCCAACTCGCATTCTTCCGGCTCCCGGAGCTTTCGTGTACAGAACCTGAGTCAGCTCTGACTGTGTCGCCGCCACTGCTCAAAGTCATGCCCTGTGCATTTACAGGTATGTATTTTTCCTGGCTGAAGGGATGCTCCAGAGAACCCTGGGCTCTGTTCCCGGTGCTGTTCCAAGAACTGGGTTGGTTAATGAATCAAAGAAAAGCGCAATTAGGATAAAGCCAAGTGTCACTGCTGGGGTGTCGCGATCTCAGGCTTTTTTCCTGGATTCTTAAGGTTTTCACGTGAGGACGGGGGTGGAGGAGGGTTAGGGAGTTGAATAGGGGCTCAAAGTCAGTTGTCTTCCAGTTTAATTATGTGAAATGGCAAATGCCTCTTTTTATAGTCTCATATTTTTTCAGGTGTCTCACTGCCTTTTGGTTTTGCCACAGCTGTGCCTTGGAAATGATTGTTAGTACTTTTGGCTTAAACAAACCTAAGCTATCCTGATATAAGACCAACCTTCCCCAGTGTGTGTGGTTTAGGCTGTATTTTACACGATGGCTAACTGCTGAAATTGTTGCTAAATAACCTTAATTTGTAATACCTTATTCCATTTTCCAGGGGGAATCAAAATCACACAGCAATACTTCCAAACCCTTCTCCGCTCTGGTAGCATGATGTAGCCTCCTCTCCTGTGTTTCTTCTGCTTTCAACTCCGTAAGTTTGTTTTCGGGCAAAGGTACTTTGTTCACATTCTACAGGGATTGTTTGGTTCCACTTTCTCTCCTTCTTTTTTTATGTTTTCCTTCGGAGTAAACTACCATATGGCAGACACGCATGTACACTGTTTGGTAGATTAATGAATTTCCACTGAGATCACATATTCTTTTCCTCTGGGAATTTTTTTGCCTGTACTCTAAATTTCAGATTTTATATAGCTCTTTCTTGGTAATATGACTTACAAATTGCATATTTACATCTCTTCCTAGGGTGTGTGCAACAGGAACTCTTGAAGTCCATGCTTACAGCACCTATGATGGAAATCATTATTGGTGCCACCCGTCATATTCTAGACCTAGCACACAAGCAAGACCTGTATACAGCTTGTTGTAAAAGTTGGGATAGCATCAAATCTGGTTGAGCCACTGCTGTACATTTTTAATTCTCAACATAAATATTTTTATATGAATAAAGCAATGTTTTTTTCCTCAGTACAAAGGGCTATTTTTTAATCCCCCCGTTAAAAGGTTCTGGGGAGGATTTAATGCACATAGACAGCAGCACTATGAATGCAGGCTTTGCACATTGCGGAGTCATTGACCTTTTAGCCTTCTGGAGTTTAACCATTTCCTGATGTCTTTTAACAGTAATTTTCTTGTTGGAAAAGCCCTCTCTAAACTGATAGCATCTAAACAAGCCTCTACCTTAATTGGAAAAATTCTCCCATAAATATTTATGCTGCAGTGATTAGGCCATTTACTGAACTCAACTGCCCATTATGGGTTAAAACAGGGAGCATTGTTTTGGGTTGCCTAAAGCCTGACATGGTTTATTGGAGGAGACCTGAAGCTGTAATTTATTTAATCAAGCCTCTGACCCCAGCCCTCTGGAGTAGCCAGTAATTGTGAGGGAGAACTAACCCAAGACCACATTGACTAGAGTCAGTATTCTGAGTTGTAAATTCTGGAAGTCTAATTTGGAAGCAAAAAAGAAAGAGTAAAGTATGCAGAAATGAAAGTCCCGTGTCTTTGTGTGTGTACTGTGGTAAAGATGGATGGATAGGTAAATAGATAGGTGATGGACACATGGATGATAGATTGATGGAAAATAAATAAAATTTAAAAAAATCTTCAAAGCAGTGAGAAATAACCTAGTTTACCGCAGTGTTTACTTCCTACTGGTTCAATGTCTCTCTGTGGCTGTTTGCTCTTTTTCATAGTTCTGAAGTTATGTCATGCAAGAACTCACATGGCATTTAATTTATACTTTATAAAATATATCAGATTTTGGGTGCAAATAGGAGTAAGGAAAGTCTTTTGTATTAAAATCTGTTAAGAAGACTCCTAGGTAAATAAAGCCCAAGGTGAAAAGATGAATGTGTCTTTTCTTCTCAGGTGTTGAATCGGTATTTCTTCTACACGTGTGGTCTTGATTTTCAGGAGCTAGATGGTGGGTATGAGCACATATTTCTTCCATGTGTGTATATAGACTTATGTGTGTGTTTATGCAAATAAATAAAACATTTTTTCTTATTTTATTTCCCTTTCCAGCTGCAGATATCCTCCCAATTCCATTTTTGAGTCATGATTAATTCATATGTTCACAATAAAAAAGAACCTCTTCTCCCTTGGCCTTTTGACCTCCCAGCTGCAGACTCAAACATGTATTTCTTATTCCAAGGCGTGATTTAAAAGAGATACTGGAAGTAAAAATATATTTTTTTCTTTAAACTCTTTAATACCACTACCTGGCTACTGCACTCCAGATTTCTAGTTCAAGAAGAAATTATAAAGTCAAAAATTATAATGTTTTATTAAACTATAAATCATCTTTCCTCTTTGTTTAAATGTGCATTTCATTGAGGCTCCCACATTTTCCTTAACCCCTATGTGGCTTGGCAATACCGGTGTCTTTTCATGGCTTCTGCTGTCCTATTTTCCATTAGCAAGTACTTGCAAACGCTGTCAGTATAAAAGAAAAATGCATCACAAAACTGGCTTCTGCCCTATCCTAACATTAAGAGAATCCAATGCTGTGTTCTCATCAGAGATAGTTTCTAGACCTTGGAGAAGGAATCAAAGAAGTCTGGTTTTCCAATCAATAGGAATCATAGGCCACATGTCTTCAGAGCCCTGTAGCTTCAGCGTCTATACTGCGAAAGACATTTTTAAAGACTACACAGGGAACTAGGTTAGACACCTAGGCTAGGCAGGTTGTTGCAATAACCATTTGAAGGACTTTTTACATATTAGGAGAAGAGTATCTTTGCACGGATGCTTTTAGATATACAGATGATACCTAGTTGTTTCAACTTCATTCATATGAGAAATGAACAATTCTCCAAGGAGCTTTGAACATACAAAAAAACAGTTAATTTATTTTACACCAAACAGAATACCTCACCTTTAATTCAGAAAATCTCTTTGAAGAAGCTTATACTAGGAATCTAATTTTTCCTGTTAAATTATTCATTCCTTGTTCTACTTGGGCGTTATTATCTTTGTCAGAGTGACGGATGTTACAGAAACAGTCATTAGGTTGCAAGCTACAGAGATTTTATAAAAAGGTTAAAATTATGACAAAAAAGCAAACAATAGGTATGATTGTACAGGTCTCCCTGTAAGAGTAACCCAGGAGCTGAGGATAGACAGATTTTCTGTTGAAGGATGAAAATGTCTCTAGGAAAAAAAAAAATGGGAGAAGAGATCTGTTCCCGTGGGGCTGAGGGAGGGTGACGTCAGACAGTAACATTTCTCAGTCGCTCTGATCACAGCACTCCGAAGTTACCCTTCCTCCCACGCAGGGCCATTTCCTTAACAGAAAGGACAGTGTGCTCCATGGCCACAGATGGCCCTCTTCATTTTAGCCAGCAAACTCAAAAGTACAAGCCATTGGTTAAAAGCAAACTAGACAATGAAATTAAAACCAGCCCAGAAAAAGCTCAGCCCCCATCGGTAAATGAGCTTTTCTCCCATTTTCATAACAATAAAGCTTACTTTTCACGCACTTCCTAAAGGGTCATTATAGTTCCAACTGTGTTACTCATTTAAGTCTCTAAACAGACGCTTTTACTGTCTTTTTACATGTAGGGAAACTGAGAAACAGAGGAGTTAATCCCATTGCCCAAGATCACACAGCTGGAAGCAGAACAGCCAGCATTTGAACTTAGCAAGCATAGTTCCAGATTCCATGCTCTTAGTTCCAGGCCCCATGATCTTAACAACATACAGTGCTGTCATTCTTAAAAATAATTAGGCTCTAAAAATTTCTCCAGGAAATGTGCTGTGACACACTATTCAAATCTGAGTTTAGAAAGGAAGTGCCCCATTGGCTCTGACTACCTCTGAGTTCATGAAAGGCATTGTTGTTGGAGGAAGAGCTTCATATAAGTAAGGACAATTTCCAGATGTTATCTCTGAACTCCACTGAAGGAGATCAGAATATAGTACCTTAAAATATACTGCTTTAGCATATTGATTATTTTGAGCTGAAGGCAATTGACAAAGAGCAGATGCAGAGAAGGATCTCTGCTCTCCTCGCTTTCTAACTAAAATCGTGAGAAAGGTACCCTCCTTGTATCCTCCTTGTATCAGAAAGAAGAGAACACTCTTATCATCAGAGATAGGGAGTTGATGTCAAGATGAGTCTGTACAAACAAACCTTATTAAAAACAACCCTTGACATCTATTAGTTTCTCCTCACATATTTCCTGGTAACTTTCCCACAGTTTACTGCCCCTGGATCAAACCCCTTTTTCCTGTGTCTTGTCATGTCTTCACAATTTATCACTCTTTGTTAATGTGGTAAATAAGCCCCTAGGTCTAGCAGCTTCTTTGGAGTTTTCACTTCTTCCTATGAAGTTCCCCAGCCACATAAAAATACTAATATCAAAACTTGCATGTTTTTCCTTCCATTAATCTGTTTTATGTCAGTTTAAATTGCAGGCCTCTGCCAAAGAAACTAAGAGGATAGAGGAAAAGTCTGTCCTCCCCTGCACAATCACCTCCCATGCATCACTTTCTTTGTTCCTGCATCCCCACTGATCTTGCTTTTCAAACTCATTGTGACTTTTAGTTCCTTGATTCTTCCTTATTCTCTCAGTTTATTGTCTCCTCTGTGAACCCCTCTGTGAACACTCAATGTAATCTCCTAAGGCAATTATTTTCAATGCTTTCTCCTCCCAGGGCCCTATGTGCCGTTACTCTTGACCTTATAATAAACACTATGTGGCATTAACACCAATCCTCAAATCTGGGTAAACTCAGCCGTGTGCGTTCTTACTTTAAGTTTCATATTATAAGCACCTTGGGCAGATAATGATTCAGGTTTCTCAACCTTGGCCAGGTCCTTGGTTCATATTCCTTTAACTCATCCACAGCAGCTGGTTCTACTATTTAGTTTTATGTTTCTTTATTTTCTATTAGCATTGAGCATCTAATCTATGCAGGCCCTACACTAATCACTTTTACAAAAAGAGAAATTGAGACTCTGAGAGATTCAATAAAGTTGCCCACCATCACGCAGCTAGCAGGGTCAGGCCAGGGTCCCCCCACCCCAAGTCCGTTTACACAGGACATACTGGTAACACCACCCTGCACAGCAGAATCTCATCATTCACGGCTTTATTCATACAAAGGGCCCCAAGGCAAGCCAACCCATTCATCTAGTGCCCAACCAAAGGAATAGCCTTCTGTTTCATTGCTAGAGGAAAAGCTGGCTCTGCCAGACTATTTGAGAGACAGGACAATACACATAAAACCATATATATTGCACTTTATGGAAGATTTGGGGAATTTTTCAAAGGTAATCTCGATTACATATGATTTTTACTTTACGTGCTGACATTCGACTCTAACCCTGAGTAGTGTGCTACTTCGTGGCACTGCTGCTACGTCAGCTTCTGTGGTCCCCCCTCTTTCAGAGCATTCCTACCACTCGGCGCCACTAAGTCACTCTGGGCTCCCTTTACCTCAGTAGACAATCTCACCATGACCAAACTGCAGGAGCAAATCACTCAGAATGAACCCTGCTACTTCCTGCCACCCACACCTCGAATTGCTGTCACCCCTTCCTTTTCTCTAGTCCCAAAGGAACACATTTTCTCCTCCACCTCTCCCCCTGGCTACTCCCAGCACCTCCTATTTTCTTCTATACCATAACCTCTTGCTTCTGAACCCCTCTCCTAATTCCATTCCCTTTGTGCTACAAGCATGCCAAAGTCTTACCTATGGCCAAGAACTCTACAGTGTTTTATTGCGAGATTTAAAAAGTATATTTCAGTCAGACTGCTTATATATAAATACTAACTTTACCACGTAGCTGTGCAATCTTAATCTCTCTGTGTCTCAGTTTCCCCATCTATGAAATGCAAACAAAAGCATCTATTTCAAACAGTTGTGAGGATTTAGATAATCTATGTAATGCCCTAATAAACATGCAATAAGTGCCAGCAATTATTGCCAGGTTAATCCCTTTTTCCTCTAGCATACATTTTCTCTTTCACTTTCTCTTCGCTGCTCACTTTCTTAAAAGATTCTCTCATCTCACCTTTGTCACATGAGATTGGGTCATGCTACTTTGAAGAAATTTCTCTCTTAAGCTACTGATGATCTGTTTTCACTGCAGTGGATGATGCCCAAGTCCTGATTTTGCTTCTGAGTCCAGCCCATATTTCCACCAGCAGCAATGCATCCTTAAGCGTTTCTATCTCACTGATGGCTTGAAGTCAACACATCCAACTCAGAGCTCTACCTTGTCCACGCATATTCTTTCATTTTCATTCCTTATCTTCATTATTCCAGCATAGTATTCCACGTATGAATACACCATACTAGTACCAATTTACACTCCCACCAGCCATATATAAAAATATTTATTGCTCCATATTCTTGCCAAACATGAACTTTTTAATTTTTATTTTCTGGAGGGTGTGTGAGTGGTATCATTATTTGCACGTCCCTGATGACTAGACTTTGAGGATTTTTTTATGTGCAGAAGTTTCCATCCTTTGACTTTCAACCTGTCTGAATCCTTGTTTCAGGTGTGCTGGTTGAATTCGACACACTGAATTTAGTTTCTTAAGCAGTCTGGCAATTTTGTCTTTTAGCTTAAAAATGTAGCCCATATGCATTTGTTATGATTACTGATAAATTTTGATTCATTTATACTTCCTTATTTCATGCTTTCTAGATTTTCTGCTTTTTCAGTTTCTTCATTTCCTTTTATCTTCTTTCTTGAATACTTTTGTGCTATTTTTTCTCATTCTTGATTCTGTCCACAACTGGTTTCAAACTATAAATTCTTCCTTTATTACTTTAATCATTAACATAGAAATTTTAACATGTGCATTTAACTTACTGTCTAAACTAGTAAAATACAGTTATCACAATATTTTGGTTATATCACTATCATAACAGCAAAATTAGACATTGTTGTTATTGTTTATACAAATTGTTCTTGTTCATCTGCCTTTCTTGGATACTCAGGGTATATTACTGATCAAAATCCATCAGTGTCATTTGTCCAAAAAAATTTCAGTGTTATTCTCAAGGTTGAAAGGTAATTTTGCTGGGTATACAACACTAGGTTGACAAGTATTTTCTCTACAATCTGAAGATAGTTTTCTATGTTCTCTTAGTTTATACTGTTGTAAGATGAGTGGTTATATGTTAATGAGTAGTTAGATGCCAAACTATTAATCTTCCACAGACAATAGAAACCTGTATTTTCTCTCTAGCTAATTGGAGGTTGGGGAAAGGAAGTCTTTGGTATTAAGAAATTTTACTACAAAGTGTTTTGATGGGATTCCTTTTTATTTAATTTTTTTGGAACATTTTGGACTTCCTGATTCTAAGGATTCTAGGGGATTTATATTCATATATCATTTTTGTATAATTCTAAGACCTTATCACTTCAAGCAGTGCCTCTACATTACCTCTGTTTTTTATCTTGAAGTCTAATTAGACATTTATTACATTGTCTTATTGCATCTTTCATGTTTCTTCATTTCTTTTTTATAGTATTTTATGTATTTGTTTCTCTTGCTACATTCTGGATTTCTTCAGATATCTTCCCGTTCATTAATTCTCTTTTTAGCTTTGTCTAATCCATTGTTTAACCTACTCATTGTCTTTTTTATTTCAATTATTATATATTTTATAACTATAATTTCTATTTGAGTCTTTTCAAATCTGTCTATTCATTTTTTAATGTTTTTATTTATTTAACCATTAAATATACTAATTCAATAATTACAATATCTAATATTTTTGTGAGTCTGAGGCTACTGTTTTTGTTTTTCAATATGTTCAGTTGTTTTCTGTTTCTTTGGCTTTGTTTTTGCTGATTCATGTTCATGGTTGCTTCTTGCCTTGTATTATACAATTTTTTTATCATGAACACATGTTCAATAAACTTTATCTGTGGGAATTTTTGAGGTGCAAGTTAAAGGTGCATTCCTCCAAGGAGATTTATATTTGCTTCTGCCAGGCATCTTAGGATACTGCCAATCTAGGATCACTTTGTAGTAAATTCCCAGATTAAGATATCTCAAACACAAGAGTAGTATGAATTTGGGCCTCAAATCCCTGCAATGGCCAGCTCAGGGAAGAATTTTTCCCTTTCATTCAGAGTCAAGGTCAAGACAGGGATATTTGTATTTCACCAAGAGTATAATACGGTAGGTGGGTCTAAGCTCTTTATCTTTCATCTGATATCCATTTTGGTATGGTCTCAGGTTTTGTTTTCTGGCCCCAACTTAGCAAGAGAACCAATGCTCTAAGTTACGGGGAAATGGCAGATGACTTTAGCGAAACAGGTGATTTTCACCACTGCCTTTCGTCTTTTGATTTGTAATTTTGTTTTATTTTTAGCCTCTTAGGGTTTTTCTTTACTTTGTTTCCAGCTCAGAAATGCATTTAAAAATATATACTAAAACATTTTACTGAGTATTTTAGGTATGGGAGGGTTATAGAACTTCTAGTCTGCCATAATGCTTGAAATAGAAGTCCTCTTAGAGCATAGAGTACTTTTTCACAGTTACTGTAAGAAACCTACAACAGATTTCATTACACATTATTTGAGTTATAGATATGTGTGTGTTTGCCTTTCATAAGATCATGTTCAGTTCTTGCAGGAAATGAAACTTTTCTTTTCAGTGTTTATCTTCCTCAGCTACAGAGTAAGGCTTTGCCTTAAGTAGGCACTCGGACATTCCATAAATGGATGATTTGATGGCCTTATTCTCTTCCTTGGGCTCCCACAGAAATTATGTTTATCATGGAGTACTTATCACATTGCAAAAAATTGTTGGTGTTTCTCCCTACTCAGTAAATTAGTATTCCTTATAGGAGGTGATCTTGTTTTATTGTCTTTGCATATATAAAGCTTAGTTTAGAGCTTGGCCTATAGTAATACTAAATAAATGTTAACTCAAAGAAGTCATAGACTCTCTCTATGAGACTGGCATGTCAGACAGTAGGAAGCAACCGTATTCATTTCAAGAATGACACTGAATTCAGTGATTCAGAGGGGCTGGGAAAGGCCTGCCATAGCTAAGACAGAGGAAACCGAAGAGTCAGGTTTGATAGTCTCTGTTGTCATCTTTTCTGAGAGTTGTTACTTTAGAGGTCAGAGACCAAGGGACAGTGAAACAAACAAACAAAAACTTTCTTAAACTCAAATCGGAACCTTTTCTTCCTGCTGTAGATTCTGTTGAGTTGTCCAAAAGCAAAATCCTTCTGCCTGCCCTCTACACATTTTAAGGAAAACAGATGTTAAATACTTTAGCATCTTGGGTTATTTTAAGCTCTTGAAATGAGTTTAGACTAGCAAAGTTGAAATTTTAGAGTATGTGGTAGAATACTGGTTCCCTATAAAACCCCATAAATAGGCATTTTAATCTGAAATCTTTAGTATTTTCTGGAAAAATATTCCTAAATTAAGACTGTGAGCACCTTGCAACTCCTCAGGCTTTATCAGACCTTATGTTGACCTACTGGAGGTAATTTCAGTCCATGGAATTGTGGCCAACGCTCACTATGACTGATCCGTCCTGATTCCTAATGAGGCTATAGTGAGTTTCACTTGGGGAGGTCCAGACTGCTGGAATGAAGACCACTCCCTTTTTCTGAATGTCCCCTTTGGGCAGATCAGCTCCAGCTTGTAGCCTGGGGCTGCCACACATATAATTTGCTGGGAATTCAACTCTTTCCTTGACCTGTTGGCCTTAAAGTTTGCTTTGATGCCCTTTGCCTTTTATTCTTTCATCTCTTTCAGAAGTTCCACCACATAGCCTGACTTCACTTTGTCCTTTGTTCTGTAATTCTCTACCCCTGAAATAGGGAAAACCATCTTTCCTGTTACCTGCCTTGAAGAGATAATGAGAGGCAGTGCTTTGAACATTTCAGAAGAAACTATGCTAAATTATCTCAAAAGTGAAGTAACTGGTCATTTTTTCCTTAAAATTCTTACAAATTTTCATATAACATACAAAAATAGCCTAAAGACCTTAGTTCTGTAAAGTCCAAAGCATGAGAGATGTAAGTACTTGGCTTCAAACTTCAACTCCAATGTCACCTCTTCTAGGAAAATTTTCTGACTCCCCTACAACCTAAAGCTAATACAGGCTGTTTGAAATTATAAATGTTGGCACTTATAAAACACTTACTATAAGCCAGACACAGTGTTAATGTTTTATATATAAAGCCATATTTCCATCCATTTATTTCCTCATTAAATATCAAATATTTAAAGTATGTCCTGGGTGCCAAGCTTTGTGGTGAAATGAGTCTATGGTGATGAAAAAGATATGATCCTCACCCTCCCTGACCTACAATCTAGTGAGGAAGATAAATACTATATATAATACATACACAAACACACACACACCTGCAGAATATGGAATTACATATTATGACAAGTACTGGATAAGAAAACAATAGGCAGCTAGGAAATAAAACAAGAAGGTGAATGGAGCTATTAATAATTTACACTTTGGGATCAAGAAAAAGATGTGAGCTGCGACCTGTGAAAAGATATTCAGGCTGAAACCTCAGTCATCATTAGTGGAGGGAATTAGGGCATTAGAGCATTTCAGACAAGGAACCAGAATGTGCTAAGGCCCTAAGGTAGGGAAAGTTCGGTGCACTCAAGGAGGACCTGGAGGAAGAGGGGCTGGTGTGTAGTGAATAAAAGAGAGGGAGGAAAAGATGAGATTGATGAGAGAGGCAGAGGCTAGAACCTAGCATGATGCTAAGGAATTTTTATTTTATTCTAAGTGATTTCATGATAAGTGTATCTCATTAAATCCTCAAAACACTTTTTGAGATGAATACTATTATTATCTTCACTGTACAGATACAGAAACTGAGGCTCTGAGACACAAATAATTTTCCCAACATCACACAGTTAGTGACGTATATAGGTAGTATTGGAAACCAGCCTTCAAACATCCAAGTTTAAGAGCTTAAAAAAATTACACTAAACCACTTGCCCGCATTGCCAGGGGACGCTGTACAAATCACCATTATAGCACTTACATCATTGTATTTCAGCACTTATAATAGCACTATATTTTAATTGGTTATTTATCTTTATCTTCTGATTGACTGAAAGCTCCTTGAGAGCAAAAATCAGATCTCATTTGACACACTGTCTTGAAGGTGGTCAGTCCCTGCTCTTATTGAATGAATGAACACTCAGATATACAGAGTTGGAAAGACATTGAGCTGCTCACATCCATATCTCTAACGCTTATCCTTCAAAAAATATTTTGGGTAGTAAAGAATACAGAGAAGTTAGGAAAAGATTTGTAGTCAATTTGTTATGAATATCAATAAAATATTAGATGTAATTTAATCTGTTCTTTGTTTTCTTTGGGGAGACCACAGGAAATTATTTTCTCATCCTCATGAATAGGAGAGTCTCATCCTCCTGAATAGTATTATAGATTTGAGAAAAGTGACATGATTTCAGGGTGTTTTAACAGGAAACCAATATGTTTTAGAGTCATTGTTACCATTATTTCTTCCAGGTACTTTTTCACCCCTGTGGAAGTGGTCCCTCTATGCTGGTTTCAATCAAATGCTAGAAAATAAAATCTCAAATTGTACCTTACATAAGCTAGCTTCTTCAAGCACTATTAATAGCTGAATAAGTAAACATATTATAACCATAGTGCTATTTACTGGAGCCACACTAAATACTCTCTAAATGATTATTCATTCATTTATTTAATTAATAAATTTATTTAAATGTTTACTGACTGCTTACATGTTCCAGGCACTTTTAGTCCCAATCATAGCTAACAAGCAGTGGGTATACCCAGAAGATTGCCTGCTGTCCTTGAGCAAAG
>CAUYSK010010364.1:0-16747 GCA_963575035.1 Avahi laniger | reverse complement strand
TAAATCACTCTGGGTAGTGTAGACATTTTAACAATGTTGATTCTACCGATGCATGAGTATGATCTGTTTTTCCATTTGTTTACATCCTCTGCTATTTCCTACTTCAGTAGTTCTCCCTGTAAAGGTCTTTCCCCTCCTTGGTTAAATATATTCCTAGGTATTTTATTTTCTTTGTTGCTATTGTGAAAGGTATTGAGTCTTTGATTTGGTTCTCAGCTTGACTGTTGTTGGTGTATAAGAATGCAACTGATTTGTGTACATTGATTTTATAACCTGAAACTTTGCTGAATTTATCAGTTCCAGAAGTCTGTTGGCAGAATCTTTGGGGTTTTCTGGATGCGAGATATCATCAGCAAAGAGCAGTAGTTTGACTTCTTCTTTCCACATTTGGAAATTACCCCCAATTATTTATTCCTTAATTTACCTCTGCATATACACCCATCTCTGAATTATTTAAGTGGTACTACTGCTCTTTAGATCTTTAATTAGCTAAACTCTATGCTTAGTGTTTTTTCTTTTCTCCTCCTTTTATATGAATACCAATGTACTAGAAAGAGAACAAAATTTAGAGTTAGAAAACATGGATTTGGGTGTTGGCACTATCTCTTATCACCTCTGTCAAAACCTCAAGAAATTTCTGAAATTCCCTTAGGTTTATCTGAGGATCAAATATGATAATGTGTACTAAAGCACATCATAAACTGTTATACCCTAAATATGCTACTTCTTATTTCTCACCAGAGATTATCTTGCAATTTTGTTATTAATTACTGTGAGTTTTTAATAAAAGAGATCTGTCAAATTGGTTTTGAGCAGTTTTTGAAGTTATAATTTTCCCACCATTTCTGAAGAAGCAAGCAATTGAGGTATTAAATGACACAGAAACAATGAGAATCCTGGAGGCAAGCTGAGGAAATCTACCTTCCTCATTTTACCAATGAGAATACAAAGACTTAGAGAAGTGCTAGGATTTTTATGAGATCATATTGCATGTTGCTCTCAGAGTTGGAACTTTGAATTTGGGTCCCCTGAGTTTCAGGCTGGTTTTCTTTCTACCTATCCTATGCTGCTTTTCTAATCATTTCTTATGATTTTTCCAACTTGAATTTTTATTTCTGGCCACTGTTTGCAATTTATCATTGAGGAAATTTGACTGCTGTGACTTGTATCATTCCCTGGAGAAGTGTTGCTATCTTCCTTTACTGACACTGTCCCACTGAGGGTTGGTCACAGCCTCAGACAGCATGGACACGTGTTACATATGCTGATGATGCGGGCATGCCAACTTACTTCCACATGGACTTTAAATGTTCTCTACTGTACTCATAGTTAAGTAGAAGAGGCCTCAAAATTGAAATGTAAATGTAAATGATGCATTTTAACTGATTTTTTCCAGTAAATTATTTTACCTTATATACGACTATATAAAAGATGAGGAATTTTGTTGCCTTGATTTAAACGTGAACACAAATCACAAAATGGAAATTACATCTAAGTGTGTAGCACAGATTATGTGAGTAGTGTCTGTCACACCATTGTCTGACACCACATTGTGTTTGTCACAGCAGTGTACAAGATTATTATTTTAAACCATTAAATACCTAGTCAGAGTAAGCATATGCTCACAGTAATGGCTCAAAATTCTGAAGATGGCAAATTAATAATCTTTAGGAAATCTAGATAGAGCCAAATTAAAAGATTTGAAAGGCTGGGCACAGTGGCTCACGCCTGTGATCCTAGCACTCTGGGAGGCTAAGGCAGGAGGATCATTTGAGTTCAGGAATTTGAGACCTGCCTGCGCAAGAGTGAGACCCCATATGTACAAAAAATAGAAAAATTAGCCGGGCACAGTGGCACGTGCCTATAGTCCCAGCTACTTGAGAGGCTGAGACAAGAGGATCACTTGAGCCCAGGAGTTGGAGGTCTCAGTGAGCTATAATGACACCACTGCACTCTACCCAGGGCCACAGAGTGAGACTCTGTCTAAAAAAAAAAAAAAAAAAATTGAAATTATGAGGAGAGAGATATGTCATCTTAAAGTTGATTATTGTAACAATTTATAGAATACAGAGAGATGATTCATAAGATATTGTAATGAAGATGATGTCTAGAGTTTTAAACAACATGAACTTTTTCTGGAGAAATTCTGTTCAAGTTATTCTAGCAGAATGGATAGATGTATTAATATTTTTCCTAATGCTAGATGGAAACATTAGGAAACAGAACAATTCAGAAGTTAAAAATTAATTAAAAAGGTAAAGTGCCTTTTACCATTATGGAGGCCAATATTTTTAAAAACGAACTCTTTTTTCTAAATTTAGTCAAGTTAGTTTTTATTTATAGCTAGCACTGCTCTTAAAAAATACCTTTCATCAACATTTATATCTTCAGTAAGAATCTAAATAACTTTCTTAATGTACTAATTTCTCACATAGTTGAGAATCCTTGTTTATGATTGATTAAAGGTACATTGTTATTTTTATAAACTTTTTTATACAAATAAAGAGTATTACAACTTTAGTGATTTTTTTCTGATATTTCCAGAAATATTAACCAGAAATTAGAAAAGTAATTAGACATTTACACATTATTTTACAGTAGTATGAATTGGGTCCCAAAATGAAGATTTTAAAAATTGTCTTTTACAGAATACCAGGAAAAACCTACATGATAATAGCTTTTCTAACTGTGGGTACTATGGGGTTATCAAACACTTCCTTGGGCTACCTGAATTATCCTACCCAAGTCATCTTCAAGTGCTGCAAATTGATTCCTGTTATGCTAGGAGGAGTTTTTATTCAAGGTATTGTAATGATATATTTTCATACTATTTGAAACTAATAGGATATGTTACAGGTTCTAGCATCAGGAAAACACATTAAACTTCTAATATTTTTAATGAGCATTCCAGATATTGTAATAATTCTGAATGATATAAAAATAAGATATTATAAAAACACTGATACCTCTTTAGTGTACCTTAGTATCTGAAATCAATAATCTGGACTTGGGAAAAACAAAAAATAGGACTTTGTTTTATTATTTTATTTTTTTATTTTGGAATCTACATTTCCAGCAATACTAGATTTACTAGATTTACTAGATTTAGGCCTAGCTCAAAAGGACCTGGAAGTTTCCTTTTTTCAATTCTTTGATTCTTCTACTCTTCGGGGCTCCACACTCTGTCTCCACCGTGCAATGGCAATTCTCATATTGAGGTACAGCTTAATCTGAGTAGAATTGCATTTTTAGTAACCTGCTTGCTTATTGATGTCTTAGAGCCCCAGCTAAGTTGTAAGCTATGAGGAAATACGAGTAAAAGACGAGGCCACGATAGCAGCAAGCAGTGGAACAAGTTTTTGTTGTTCATATTAACTGTCAAGACGAATCTTAATGTTTTAATAATCGATTGTTTCTTTATCACTGAAGTTCTTATACAGCCTGATTTCATTTTTGTATATCAGATGCCATCCCAAAATAAGCCTTTTACAATGAAAGTGTATATGTCGACTAATTCTCATATCATTTCAGTATAACTGTTCACATAGGGAAAAGTAACAGACCTCAATCTCTATTAAAAATCACATTTAACATTCTAAGTGACTAGGCATGTATAATATTTCCTTATAATCCTCACAAAAAGTTACATTACATTTTTTGAATAAAAATATATTAAAATAAGTTAATTCCCACCTGCCTAAAAGTTATCTCATTGTATTTGCAAACTTGAACATTCATATAGTCAGCATCATTACTCTGGTTACTTTGTAAACTTATAAACTACAAGAAAACATGTGGCCTTTTATTATACATAAAGTGAAAGAGGCACTAATTTTTACAAAATTTTTTAAATGTTTATGGTTGTACATTATTCTTGCTGTCAGTTTTTGCCAAAATATGTACTGTATCCTTACTATCATAACAGATAAAGTAGTATCTCATTTCTAATTTATAAGGACATGTTGGTGCCCATTGGTAATTTAATCCCCAGAAGCCCTTCTGTGACTGTCTCCTGCCTTGACCTAAGTGTTCACATATTTTTGGCATTGGATATAAAAAACTGGTCCTTGCTCTACTTGGTTAAACACATAAATCTAACACTAAGCTGGGTGGGTATTTGCATAATGAGGCGGACTTACATTTGTCTTATACAGGAAAGCGTTATAATATTGTAGATGTGTCTGCTGCTGTATGTATGAGCCTTGGCCTCATATGGTTTACCCTAGCTGACAGCACAATTGCACCAAATTTCAACCTGACAGGTAAGCAGTGTATCTTCTTAAATTTCATAGACATTTTAAGAATTTCTAAAATTTCGTAAGTAATTTAAGTGATGGTATGACATCCGTGATTCTTGTATCTATTAATAGCTTTCCATATAAGTAAAAATATCACAAGGAGATCAAACAATTTTTTTTTTAGTATTCTTGCATTTTGAAATGATAGGAGGCTGTTTGCCACTTCAAAATTGATTGGAAATGTACACACAAGTTACAGAGGAATCACAGTAGAATTGTTTTTAGTCTCATCTGAAAAAATAACTTTGAAACTTATTATACTCTAATAGATCAGGGTAGGGATAAGGACCCATCGATTACTCTTAATGGTGAAGTGCGGTTGGGTTCTAATTCTCTTGAAAAATATGTCCGGGGAACTCAAAAAGGGTTAGCACTTACGTTGCAGAGAGATGTTACAGGACCACTGGAGCCGCCTCTGTCCACACCGTCACCGCTCCCACTGCCATCACGTATACGGATTTCGATCCATCATTTATCATCTCATTCTCTCCTCCCTCTGTCTTTGAGTGAGACGGGTTATTAGTATCTCTGCTTTATGGGTGAAACATAAAGGGGTGTGGCAATTTACACATAGTTATATTTTATATTAATAACTAAAGGAGATGAGACTATTAAATCGGTTATTTAAGACAGACATAAATAAAACTTTAAAGGTATGAAGTATGTATATCAGAATTTACTTATTCAAATAAATACCCCTTCAAAACATTCCCCTTAGGATGCAATTTAGGTATATTCTTGTTGCTGCCATTGTTCAGAACATTTTTGGAATATCTTTAAATAGCCTTTTAGTTGTTAGGGCATTCTTTTCAGGATCTTCAGAAACAGGATGTCTTCTTTTTTTTTTAAGGAAAAATTCTCTATTTGAAACAAGTAAAAGGAACATTCAGAATTAAGTTTGGTGAATAAAAATGTATGATTAGGCAGTAATACTAAAGTTACATGATAAATTGAAGAATAAGTATGAAAACTTGAATCTTCATTGACCGTGGTGCATACACATGTGTACATATATCATCACCTACATATTAAACACATGTTACACCTGGTTGCTGATAAGAATATTCAGGATTACTGAACAACTATGGTTAAAGATCTGATTTTGCTTTTTAGCCCAATTACATTTCTGATAAAACTTGACTACTGTTCATATGTTTAAATAAGGAACTTTTTGTTTATACCTTCTTGAAGGTGTGATGCTTATTTCCCTGGCACTATGTGCAGATGCTGTCATTGGGAATGTTCAAGAGAAAGCTATGAAACTGCATAATGCTTCCAACTCTGAAATGGTAAATACTCTAGTGCTTTTTCTTCACATTAGACAGACTGAAAAATAGTGATGTACCTAATTTATGAAATAGTTATAGTACCAAAGACTTACATTGCATTTTTAAACTACTTTATCATTATTTTCATAAAAGTAATACATTCGAACATCTTAGGAAGGTAAAAAGTAAAACCACTGCTAACAACTTATTGTATAGTTGATAAATTTTTACTCATTGATTTATAGTTTTTTACGTATTAAAACAAATCCTTTGCAACGTCATTTATCTCCTCTCTTTGTATTGGGTGTTACTTTTCATGTAGAAGTTTGTAATTTTCATATGGTCCGATTTATCTTTTCCTTCATGGTTTCTGGCTGTGTGTCATGGTTGAAAAGGGCTTTCCAAACTCTGAGATTTAAAAAATTTCATCCTTGTAGCCTACTAGTTTTAAGACTTTCTTTATTATTAAATCCTTGATCCAATTTAAAGCTTTTTAAAAACTTTTCTTTCATTTGGCTATCCATTTGTCCCAACACCGTTTATTGAGTAATCCACTTTTCCACCTTATTTTAAATGCCTTTTTTTATTATATCACACTGTAATGTAGGACTCAGAATTACGTTCTTTTGAATTTATTCCTGCACCAATACATATAACGACAGCAGCTTTAGCATACATTTATCATCTTAGGACTAGCTGCCATTGTTCCTTTTCTTTTTCAGAACATTACTACCAATAGTTATTCTTGGGTGTTCATGTCCCCAAATAAACTAGAAATCCCATTGGTATTGTGATTGGTATGGCATTGAATTATAAATTAATTTAGGGAGAATGGCATCTGTACACTTGATTCTTTCAGTCCAAGAATAAGGTATGACTTTCCTTTTATTCAAGTCAGTTTTTTTTTTAATGTCCATTAGAGTATAAAATTTTTTTCATGTAAATCCAGCACATTTCTTATTAAAGTTATTGTTACATTTTTCATATTTTTGCTGTTACTGTAAATGTCTTTTCTTTCAGTATGTCTTCTAACTGGTTTTTATTTTTATATAGAAAAATTCTGTGTGCGTTTATATTAATTTTATAACCAACCACCTTGCTGGACAGATAGAGCATATTACATTAAGGATCTATAGGACCGTTCTTTCCTAGTACTTTCTTAGCACAGAGTGGGGCAACTTAAGTGGTCCATAGTAACACAGGAATTTTAATCTTGGTCAAGAATTTTCTTGATCATCATCACTACTCTTTCTAGGTAAAGTAAAGACAACCTCAAAGAATTAAGAGAGTGTAGGTGGTTAGAAAGTTAATATCATGCAGTGGTTCCAGTGGTAGGCTCTGGAATAAGATAGCCTCAGTTCATATCCTGGCTTTACTAGCTCTCATTCAGGGAAAATTACTTAATATGTCTTGAGTTTTAGTTTTTTCATCCAGAAATTAGATTATGATGATTAATATAGGTTAGTTGTAGAGAGGAAGTAAATGGGATAATCTGTGTACAGCATTCGCACAGCACCTGACACATAGCAGCTGTTTAAGTTTGCTGCTGCTGCTGCTCATTCTGTTTATGAGGAGTATAATAACCTGGGATAAAAAGGTTGGTTGGAAAATAGGGAAATGAAGCAATAGTTATGCCATATACTGCTTATTTTCATTATATTTTAATGTCTTCTACAAACTTAGTGTTTGGTTTTTTTCCATGCTTTATAAGTAGCTTTAAGGCTTTTTATTTTGTTTATGTATATTGTTTAGAACTCTAAACATTAAAATCTGGTTTGAATTCAGTAATTAAGCCAGGCAAGAAATGAATAATTACGTTAGCATGTATGAAAGGGTCAGAATGGCTGTGTTATTTTATACATAAAATAAGGTGTAAACTTATAGGCTACTAGACTCAAACATCTAGAAAGTTAAGCCATATTGAAATGATGTTATTTTAAAAATGTTTTGTTCTGTAAACTTAATTGAATAAATTAATTGAACCATGTATTTAAAACCCTTAAACTTCCGCTTTTGGTTTGATAGTACTTTTTTCCACTTTATTTTTATCTACTCCAGGTTTTGTACTCGTATTCAATTGGTTTTGTGTACATTTTGTTGGGATTGACATGCACTAGTGGATTAGGCCCTGCAGTAACATTTTGTTCAAAGGTAAACACTGATCACATTGTTTTAAAGTAAACATCTTCCATTAGTTTTCTCTGTGTTTCTAATTCCCCTAGTTCAAAAAGGGCTATTGTGGATATAATTTGATAACTCCTTTAATATAATATATGCAGATCAGAAATTATTTCAGAAATGAAATGATTCATATTTAAATTTATTTTATCCTTGCAGTGCCCTGTAAGTTAATTTTTAAGCTGTTCATAATGTAGAAGTTGGGCGTTTTTAATTTCATGATTATTTTTCCATTAAATCAAAACTAAATAAGAATCCTGCTTGACTGCATTGTCAAAAGGCTTATTATTGCTCAAAAAGTTGAGTGAAATCTATAATTTTATTTTATTTGTAATACCTCAGGATTTGTTTTGCATTTTTCTAACAGGTTTTTTATTTGTTGCAGAATCCAATTCGGACCTATGGTTATGCTTTCGTTTTTTCCCTCACTGGGTATTTTGGAATCTCCTTTGTTCTAGCATTGATTAAAATTTTTGGTGCACTTCTTGCTGTAACAGGTAGGAGGGGTTTACTTGCTTAGATTATGAAATAAGTATTTACATTTTCTCTGATGCTCTTTTCCAAAAGATAAGGGCAACATCTTTTCATTAAAAGGAAAATTGTCTTATTTCACCAGTTTATTCTTTGGCTTATGGTGTTTCTTTAAAATTCTAAAGAACATGATGTTTAATTTTAATTTCTTATTTTGAAAGTTTAACTTTAAAATCAAATATATACATATATATTTATTTAAAGTAACCTTTAAACACATTAAAAGAACTTGCTATAAAAGTGTGATAGGATGAAGACCTTTAAAGAAAATACTGCCTTTATATACTTTCAACCTATAACTGAAGATTCCAGTTTTGTTGCATTTAAAATATGACAGGTGCACTTTAAACAAAGCTTTCAGGACCTTTCATTTGTGTATTTTCTAGGACAACAACCAGATTAGCTTCTCTTTTTACCAGTAATGATTACGCACCTGCTATATGCAGGGACTTTTGTTGGCCCTGTAGGGAATGAAAGTTGTGTTGGTTCTGCTTTGGAGGACTACGCAGCCTAGTGAGGGGAACAAATGACTCAGTGTGCTACCTGTGTCATTTGCCAAAGCTGTGAGGTACAGCCCTCATTTTGAAGGTGCAGACAGGGTTTTTTCTTTCTCATGTAAAAGAAAGCCAGAGATGGTAATAATAATAGCTAATAGGTATGTAGCCCTAGTATGTACCAGACACCATTCCAGATATTTTATATATTAATCATTTTAATCTCACAACAATCCTTATAAAGTGGGCACTATTATTGTTCCATTGTGCAGATGGATAAACTGAGGCAAAGGTAGGTTAAGTGACTTGTCTAATAGTCAACTGGAGTCAGGTCCCAGGCGCAGTAGTCTGGCTGCACACCTGTGCTCTTTACCACGTACTGTGCTGCCTCCAAGCCAGTATGGGCACTCCATGGTCATCAGAAACCCAGGCTCCTTCTGTCTTCTGTGCCATCTTCATCCTCATACTATGCAGTGGGATGGATGGAGTAAGAGAAGTTGAAAGACACACCCTTCTCTTTAGGGAAACCTCCTAAAAGTCACACTTCTAGAAATAGCACTTCTGGTCACATTTCACTGGCCACAGCATAGTCACATGACCACGCCTAGCTGTAGGAGAAGCAAGAACGTATGCGCAGCTAAAATTAGGGGTCCTTTTACTGTAGAAGGAAAAACAGGTATTGGGAATCTGGCTTTGACACATGTTTCCAGAACAATTTCTTCCTTCGATATTCATTCATTCATGCATGGGATATTAAGTGCCAGGAACTGTGGAGTATAGGAATATAAGTATGAATAAGGCAAGGAACGAAGTAAAGCACAGTCTAGTGGGAAGACAGCAACTGATAGTGCAGTGTGGGGGATAGGGCTGTCCTGGGGACTTATGCGGAGTTCCCACATCTGCCTGCGGCAGGGACGAAGGTTTCAGGCCTCAGAGAAGACTTCAAGTTGTAATATTTTGAAGGACAGGGAAAGTTAATATAGATGTCTAAAGAGGATTGTAAAAATTACTCATAGTCTTTTCTAGAGATGACCACTATTAAGATATTAGTATATCCTTTAGATCACTATACATATATATATATATTTTTTTTATATATATATATATTTTTTTTTATTTTTTATTTTTTTTCCCTTGAGACAGGGTCTCACTCTTTCACTCAGGCTAGAGTGTGGTGGCATCATCATAGCTCACAGCAACCTCAAACTTCTGGGCTCAAGTGATCCCCCTGCCTCAGCCTCCTGAGTAGCTGGGACTACAAGGCACGTGCTACTACGCCCGGCTAATTTTTTAATTTTTTTGTACAGATGGGGTCTCGCTCTTACTCAGGTTGATCCCAAACTCCTGATCTCAAGCAGTCCTGCTGCCTGGGCCTCCCAAAGTGCTAGGATTACAGGCGTGAGCCACCATGCCTGGCCTGGATTACTATTTTTAAGGAAAAACTCCTGCCTCTGTCTACTCATATCTTCCTTAGGAAAGCCTTTCTTTTTGGTCAAACTAATACTAACATTCACTATGGCTCCATTGTACTGTGACCTCCCTTGAATACTTAACACAGTTGTATGTTTACATTTAACTGTTTTAATTATTTAATGCCTGTTTCCCTACAAGACTGTAAACTCCATAGTAACAGGAACAGTGACTTTTTGGTTGGTTGGTTGACTTTTACTTTGCATTGTTCTCTTGGTACCTCACGTAGATTCTGGTATATAGTCAACTCTGTAAATATTTATTGAATTAATTATTTCCGAAATATTACCAAGATAGGAGACACATTCTAAATCAAACTTTTTGCCCCTACAGTGACAACAGGAAGAAAAGCAATGACCATTGTACTTTCATTTATATTCTTTGCTAAACCATTCACATTTCAGTAAGTACTTTTTAATTCAGGTTTCTTAATTTTTACATAACGTGTTTCATATTTCCTCTTAGCCTTAATTTCACCTTTTTGCTTTTTCTTTTTTATAGTGTCTTAATTTTTGTATAAATTAATATGTGGGTTTCTTTCCTGTTATGCTTTATAAAGAATCCTTTTCATCTTGACCTTTTATCTCTTGATATATCTTGTACTATTTCAGAAGTGTTTATGATTTATTATTTTGAATTTATCATTTTGTATACTTAAATTTCCTAACCAGAGCCCAGTGCAAATGTGACCCTGTTTCCAATATGAATGATGCAGGTGATGTGTACACTGTTGAGATTAAGGGATTCCCCCTTGCCCTAGTGCATTCGTACAAATTACGTATTTGCAATACATCCTTTTACAAATTATCAGTTTATTTGCTGCCTGTTTCCACAAAGGATTTGAAGTAAAGAAGTATTCTGTAAGTTGTGTCCTAAAGACTTGCTTAGTTTGTGGTTTTGTGTAAAAGTATTTACTGTTATCTTTACTGTCTATTATGAGTTTGAAATTAGTATCATTTAAAGTTATGTTTGTCAGCAATTGTGAAGTTTCAAACCTAAAACTTACCAATATATAAGTTTAAAGGTAATTGTAATTTATTTGTTGTCTGTAAATTAGTTTTTCTTTCCGCACGTGCTAGGTGTACATAGTAGTAATTACGATGATTCCCCTAATTTGTCAGGGATGTGTCCCTTTTTAGCCCTTTATATTCTACTTGGGAAAACTAGCTGGACTGCTGAGTTTAATTCCCAAGATGACCTTTGGTAGATTTACATACCTAATGCTTCCAGTATATTGTTAAGACTTTTGGTGGGGGTTGTACTTTGAATATGCTGTTATCTCCAAAGTTCAAATGAACTACATTTTGTGTAATATTTTGTATATCTTTTCTCTGTATATACTCAACATAAAAGACAGGAAATTCTACCTAATCTAAGAATACTGTTTTCATTTTAATGCTATTATAAGCTTCTAATAACAAAATTTTATTAAAGAATTATTAGGAACTGATCACCAAATTCTATGGTTAACAATAAATTACCTTGCTAATTTTAATATTCTTTTTTGCTTATTTCTTTCTCTTAGGTATGTATGGTCTGGTTTGTTAGTTGTTCTTGGTATATTTCTCAATGTGTACAGCAAAAATGTGGATAAAATAAGACTGCCATCACTGTATGATCTGGTAAGCAAATCAGTGGAAGCAAGAAAGTCGAGGACATTGGCACAAACTGTATAGGGAATGATTCATCCCGTTTAAAATAGAATTTTAAGGAAACAATCTTCAATTAATTAACTTTACCAAAGGATCTGGAGAGATTGCTATCCATTTGTGGATGGATTACACATGAAGTGGTTTTGTGGTGTCAGCCTTTTCTTCAGAACACTTGTTTGACAGTTTGACTTGTGAAGCAAGCACGAGAGCTTCTTCTAGCATACCCTACAATAAAGTGTCAATATGAAGGACTGTAATTCTCAGCAATGTATTGAGAATTTCACTGGAAATGGACCATGTTGTAAGACTAATCGAATATCATTATGACATATCAAAGAAATTGATATGTAATAGATTGTTTTGTCTTCATTCCATTTGGGTGGTGTTATTTAAATTGATTCTCTGTTATAAGAGTAAGCTGATGAATTAAAATCTGGAGAGAGTAACATTCATTATAAATAAAATTACTCTGTGATTTTTCTTTAAAGAATGTGTTAATAGAATTTTGTTATAAAAAGGAAAGTAGAAGTTAGAGTAAGGCTTAACATAAACTGATTGATTGACTGATTGCTTGAGACAGGGTTTCACTCTGTCACCCAGACAGGAGTGTAGTGACATCATTATAGCTCACTGTAACCTCGAACTCCTAAACTCAAATGGTCTTTCCGCCTCCCTCTTCTGAGTAGCTGGGACTATGTGTGCATGCCACCACACCAGGCTAATTTTTAAATTTTTTTGTAGACATGGGGTCTTACCATGTTGCCCAGGCTAGTCTCAAACTGCTGGCCTCAAGTGATCCTCCTGCCTCACAAAGCACTGGGATTACAGGCATGAGCTACTGCACCCAGCCCTTAACATAAATTTTAAAACTTAAGTTTTTCTCTCATAATGTAAAATTGCTCTTTAGAGAAAACATAATTTGTTTTATGTAGAATATAGGCAAGATAGTAAAAGCAGTCATCCTCCCACACCATGTAAGTGATATATCACAAGAAAAATTTGCCACTGTTTGCCAAAGAAGTACTAAAGGAATAGTGATTTGGATTTTTTAATTGAAGAAAAAGTAATTGATATATTAAAAGTACTATAAAATAATTACAAAATTATTCTAGTTTTTTCCATAAAAATGAAATTTAATTTGCAGGTTCGAAGATGAAGTAGGATAAATTTAAGAATCACCAAGTAGATTTAACAAATTTGGGCAATATTCAGGCTGCTATAATAAAATACAAGCTTATAAACAACAGAAATTTGTTTTTCACACTTCTGCATGCTGGGAGGTCCAAGATCAAGGTGCTGATAGATTTGGTGTCTGGTCGAGGGCCTGCTTTCTGGTTCATAGATGGCACATTCTCTTTGGTGCTAGTCCCGTTTTGAGGACTCTGCCCTCTTGGCCTAATAATAATATACAGTTACCTCAGGGGTTAGAATGTCAACATATGAATTTCTGGGAACACAAACATTCAGACCATAGCAAAGCTGCTTACATAGTTTTGAGTCTAAATTCAGATTTTGGCATTTCTTTTTAGCATTGATTTTTGGAATTGCTTCCACTGTATAAAAAATCCTATTAATTTTCATTTTCAATATAAATAATGTTTTTTTAAAAAAGCTTAGTATCTATGCTATTGGTGATATTATTAATATTTTGTGAATATAATATACTTGAAATACTGAATTTCATTCTTAAAATTCCATCATTGTATTCTGATGGTTACTTTAACCTTTTATGTGCATAAGTGGGTACAACATAGCCTGTGATAATGGAAGAGTCCAGCGTAAGGAATTCTGACTAGTTTTCATTTGCCCGTTTGTTAAGATATAGTTATTTCTTTTTCCTAAGCAATAATCATTTTTTATTTTTTAAGAGATGCAGTCACGCTCTGTCACCCAGGCTGGAGTGCAGTGGCTTGATCATAGCTCACTACAGCCTCAAACTCCTGGGTTCAATCAATCCTCCCACCTCAGCCTCTCAATTAGCTCATGAGGATATGACAAGAAATCATCAGTCCGCAACTCAGAAGAGGGCCCTCACCAGAACTCAACCATGCTAGCACTCTGATCTTGGCCTTCGTCTCCAGAACTGTGAGAAATGAATTTCTGTTGTTTAAGACCCCCAGCCTACAGTACTTTGTTATAGCAGCCCAAACTGAGACAAAGCATGATGAAGTGTTTCTACGTGAAGAATTTGTGAGACATACTTAAATGAATAGGCGAGAATCATTTGGGACATTGGTAGACAGAAATTGTTTCTTTGGCTATGTTTGCTTTGTGTGCCTGTTAGATAGTAGGCACTCAGTAAAGTATCTGTCATGCAAGACTAATCAGACAACACCATTAGACCAAAAATATTCTGGTTAAATAATGTTCTAAATTCTGCCATATCATATGCCCCTTTTTGGCATAACATTCAGTACAATAAAATAACAGCAGAAGAATCAAACTCCTGTGTATCACTATATTAAGATTTGACCTAGAGGTAAGCCAGCCTAGCCAGAATTTTCAATAAAACTGTGTTATAAGGAATTTGGCCATTGTCCCTGGGTCCCGGGAGGGAGCCTCTAAATCCTTGGAATTTCCCAATTGATAGGAATTGTCTTGGTTATTCATGGTGGGTGCCTAGACAGTTTCAGGGTTGGGGCTGGCCATGCTGGACTCTCTGGACTTTTATCTAAAGCCCTTAATTTTCTCAAGTGATTTTACCTTAAACCCACTTTATATTCTAGATTCTAAACCCACTTTACATTCTAGAGTCTTCTTTGGTCAATAAGCATAGAATTTTAGAAAAATTTGACCAGGATAATTACCCAATAACATGACTTAGCATACTGAAAATATTTATGCATTACAAAACCCCCAAATCGCATTTGCTGTTATGTAGATAGTTGCAAACACTAAGCTTCCATGTCTTCAGGACACATCACCCTCCCAGGCACATCAATGCATGTCACAAACCAGGGAAACTCTTCCAAAGCTAGGTGTACAGAGTTTTCATTAGAGTTTCACTACATAGCCCATAAGGTTGATTAAATCATTGGCCGCATGACTACTGAACTTAATCTTCAGCTCCCCTTCCTTCTCTAGAGGTTGGGCTGATATTGCATGGCTCAAAGACCCAACTCAATAATAACATTGTTAGTCTTTCTAGCATGGCCAGCCACAACCTTGAAACTAACTACATGGTTATCAAATCATCGGGTTACGCATCTTGACACTCAAAACCTTTGCTGGCTGCTTCCTTCCTAATTAAGCACAGAACAAGTTTTCCCTGTCATGTGCTTGAACAAAAATCTTTTGTATTTTCCCTTACTCTGCTTTTCCTTTGTTCCTATTCAATGTACTTGTACTTGCCCGTTGAGCCAACCATCTTCACCTTTGTTAATAGGTAATGTAGTATCACTGGCCTGACTGCTCTATTTTTATTATAACATCATTTATTCATCTTCACAGGGCCAAATTTGAGCTAGGCATTATACCAGATGCTGAGAATGCAAAAAAGAGTAAAATGTATCCCTCACTCTTGAGGAACTTCCAGTCTAGAGAAAATTTGCTCTGATGGCTATATAAAGTTACTTAAACTATGTTGGTTTCCTTTCAGTCACAGGGTAGCTATCAGCCTTAAGTTTTCAGAATATTTCCCCACAATGGTAGTGCCTCTAAAGCTTTAACATACATGTGAACCACCTGAGAACCTGTTTAAAAAAGAATTTTAATCCAGTAAAGTTGGGGCGGGGCCTGCTGCTCCAGCCAGCTTCCAAGTGAGGCTGACACTGCTGGTCCATGGACCACACTTGGAATATCAAGGTCTTAGGATACAAACCTTCAGGTGTTTTCAGTATCAGAACATCTTAAATTATTTTAATAATTTTCACCTGATTTTCTTGCATTTGCTTTTCAAACTTCTCATTGTGTGTGGCCTGACTCTATGTAACATCTCTCAGAGTCTCTTTGTTCAAACTGAACAGAAATCTTATCATGTTGGAGAGTCACTGGCTTAAGTGAAAAGAGTTCTTTAATCACCGTAGGTGTGCGAGAGATTTAATATTCATTGCTTTCTCCGTAAATGTTACCTTTTTAAAAATCTTCATGAAAGTAAGATAAACCCGTAATTTCCTCCCAGTCATGGTCTGTTGTTTTAATTTCATGGCATGTAGTTAGAATTGTTTTTATACTATTTTGTAGTGACACTATGAAGAACACGTTCGTGTCAGTGATTTACTGCTATTTCAGAATGAACTGTGTATTACAGGGGGTTAGGGAAGTAGGTCTTAACACTTAAGGGATTCTTCTGAGACTTTAATCACAAAATGTGTTTTATTAAATATCTTAATCCTATAATAGCCCCAAATTTCTAAAACATAATTAATTATACCATTTTAATCAGTTTTTACACAATTGATAAGATTTAAATAGATAATGTAAGTAAAGAAATGTGGATAATTATTCATGATATATAATGATAGCAATAAGACTTTGGAGTCTGATTATTATAGATCTCATTGTAGGGCTCTTCTCTCATTATTTTTTCCTAACACTATGTGTTAGTCCATTTGTCGTGCCATAAAGGAATACCTAAGACTGAGTAATTTATAAAGAAAAAAGGTTTCTGTGGCTTACAATTCTACTGGCTAGAAGACTGGGCATCTGGTGAAAGACTCGGGCTGCTTCCACTAATGGCAGAAGGTGAAGGGGAGCCAACGTGTGCAGAGGTCACATGGCAAGAGGAAGCAAGAGACGGGAGTGGTGCCAGGCTCTTTTTAACAACCAGCTCTCATGAGAACTAGTACAGGGAGAGCTCACTACCACAAGGACCGCATTTTTAACAACCAGCTCTCATGAGAACTAGTACAGGGAGA